>DXKC01031736.1:0-13161 GCA_031170775.1 Cymbopogon citratus
AAAAAAAAGTGCCCTGCTGTCTCTGTCCGTGACGCCGAGACCGCTAGGACCGAACCGGGGGACCCGTGGTTACGGGCTTTCCGGGCAGGCTCCAACAAGCCTTTTTCATTTACTAGTGAACATGCACGTGCGACACGCGCGTACCTAAATAAAATCTTTATAATAGAGGGACATTAAAGATTAAATTATTACTATTACATCATCAATCAAATAATGCGTCAACAGCGCCTCTTGGAATACTATTTATAGTATTTATTGATACAAAATCATTAAAAACATATATAAGATTGATGTTTCCGAAAATATCTATTTCATCATCATCAGTAGATAAATGCATGTTTAGGCAACAATTTTGGTAACACCTAATATATGAAGGAAATTATGTAAATATAAATGGAATTAAACGCTAGAACCATAACGGTAATACAATGACAATATAAAATGCTAAGCAACTAATTGTATTATATGTAAATGAAATCTGAAATCACACAAGGCAAGGGGCCAATATTAATGGATGAACTGCGATCCATACGTTTTCTGTAATTTGTTATTTTATTTGATATAATCGATATTGTACATTGGATTTTCGTTTAAAAAGAAGATATGGTACCTCTTGGAGGACCTGCAGATCGGCCCATGAATGAATTGGCTTGATCGCTGACTTGCTGGCGGATGATCGGCGGCTGCAGGCCATGACGATAGGACTGCAGAGCCTGATTCGCCGAGCGCCATGGATTAGTACAAAACTACAAATATGATGGAGGATATCGGGCGTCGAGTACACACCGGTGTGCTGCGAACGTCCGGCCACCAACGACATCGAAGATCATCACATCGGCGCCCTTCTCACTCAGGAGGAGCTCCGCAGCAGCGCGCGGTGGTCGAGCGGGGCCAAGCCCAAGCAGGGCGCTCACGAGGCGCTGGACGTCGAGGCGCAGCGGCGCGATGCGTGGCATGGGGATTGATGGTCGACATCGAGGGCGAGGTGGTTCAGTGCGGCGGAGATGGAGTAGGCGTCGTCGAGGGCGGCCCGGGGCGGTTGCTACTGTTTCCTGCAGAAGCGAGTCATCGCATCGTCGAGGTCGACCTGTTTGCCGGCGGTGCAGCAGCAGCACGTTCTCGAGACCGTCTCTTTCCTGGCGGTGCCGCAGAAGCACGTCGTCGTCGAGGCCGTCTCTTTATAGCGCCGCCAAGCTTCATGCATCGAAGGGGGCCTCGATAGGCGGACGCTAGTGCTAGGCACGCGGCGTAGTGCACGCTTCACCATGTTCTCTGGCGTTGGTCGCCGCCGCGGATTCCACTTGCCACGACAGCAGCGTCCGGCCACCGGCAGTTGTTGCAGTGTCTCGCAGGCAGGGAGCGGAGTCGTCGGCGTGTGTTTCATGCAGTTGGATTTCGCGATGGGAAGAAAATGATCGGTTGTTGCGAACGAACGGGAGAGAGGCGTGTGCGACCGAAAGGACGGGAACATGCGTGCGGGACTGTCTTGCGGCGTTACCCTGTCACATAAGATAAGGTCTCTCTGCGTTGTCCACCCTTAGATGGCAAATCTATTACGATCCAACGGATGAGATCTGGGGTAGGTGGCTCCCAATTCAACGCTCTTTTAATAGATAGATAGATAGATTTGCTCCGGCTCCGTCACTATTCTCCACTCCACTCAACCCGCTCCGTCATCATTCTCCACTGAAACCTGTCGATTTCAGTGTTCTCCCGGTCCTCGACTCGACTCTGCTAGCTACTCCTAAACATAATGCCGGCAGTCCGGCACCCACGTCCAGCAGACCAGCAACTTGCTGGAACCCTCCCGCCACACCTTTCCAACGTAGCCGCCGTGAATCCACCCTCTCCCTTGATCCACGCCAACGACATGGGAAAACCATCAATATATAAACTGTATACACTCGACATATCCAAATGATCTCAATGTAGACTTCCCATCACGATCAAATCAAATAAAAACAAAGCCCTGAATCCTGATTAATTAATTACTACACGCTCGCGCGCGACATGCCCATCAGTCCGAAGCAGGGAACTGCTCGTCGCCTCGCGCAAGGCCGTCGACCGCTGCGGCGCCAACGTGGTCGTCGTCGGCGACGTACGGCGGCACCTGCTATTCGTGGTGCGGAACGGCAGTTGACGTCACCATGCATCCACGGGATCACCATACGCGCGGCTGCAGGCCTGCACAGGTAGTGACGTCGTCGTCGTCGGACGATGAGTCAGACGAGAGTGACGGCATCGCGGTCTTCGGCTCCAGGAATGTGTGGGTGGATCACTTCACGGTCGAGGCCTGCACCGACGGCCTCGTCGACGTCACGGGCGCCTCCACGAGAACGTGACCCTGTCCATCAACATCTTCAGGACCATAACAAGACGATACTGCTTTTGGGCGCAGCGACGATTTCACTGATGATAAGAACATGAAGGTCACTGTTGAGTTTAGCCGCTTCGGACCGGGCCTTGTCCAAAGAATGCCAATATGCATGCAAGCCATGCATATTTTATTTCATCATTAACTAAAAATAGTTTAAACAACATGGAGCAATCTGGTTAATGACTGTATTTTGCGTACTATTGTACTTGGGTGTATATATATACAGGTGCCGGTTCTGACTGGTTCACGTCATCAATAACGACTACATAAAATGGGAGATGTATGCCATTATTGGTGGCAGTGCTTCACTAACAATTCTAAGCCATGGCAATCGATTCCTAGACAAGGTGAAAGAGGTTTCTGTTTTGGAAGAGTGATGAAACCAAGCAAGGGAACACCTAACTACTACTCCGTAAGTAATAATATGCTGTGGGGATCTCCCCAACAGTTCTTGCCTTAAAGCAACTAAGCACTAATCCTACTAATTAGATAATTCTAAATTACGTAATTAATAAAACAGCTAGTATAGATATATAGAACTTTCATTATTGGATTGAGTAATTCATTGGTGATAATAAAGACAATTTTTCTCAAGATCATAAAACCATGTATCAGTACCCTCCATATGATTTTTCACGTAACACTCTAGAAACCAAAATCATACAAATTCTCATAAATTAGATACAACTACTCATCAGGAGTATTCGGTATACTATAATCCTAATTAGCAATAACACCAAATAAGTCGATTCTGTTTTCCAAAAATTACTCACCTTCGCCATTTAAAAAATAAACTAGTCTTCTAAATCTTAATCTAAATATACTGCCATTAGGCAAAATAACTTATAGTGACCCATTAGTTTTCATCTAAATTACTCTTATATGCCAATACAAAAAGTAATACAAAATAACTCCCTTAAATTAGAATATAAATTTCCCACCTCCGCTATTATTGGAAATAACCTAATGTAACCCCAAATCTAGGTTAATTACAAATATATACCATCATAAAACAAGTATTCCAAAAGACTCATATTATTTTTAAATTATTCATTTCTGTCATTGTTAATACAAAATACAAAGTCCCTCAAGATACACATGCATGGCATATGTATATGCACAAAGCAATGCACATGTTGATTTTTAAGCCAAGAAGATGTGTATATGTAGAAAACTCTCATGGTTGTTTCCAAGGAATACATGAACCATATAATTAAAAATACACTTCCCACTAAACCAATCAAGATCACTTTTGAGAAAGTATATGAACCATGTTCTAGAGATGGTTATAGCTCACATATAAATTGCATCATTTGTGGTTCAATTGCCTCTTCAATAATGTGATTTTAGACTAAGAACCACAAATCTAGCAAGCTCTATGAATGCTTGTAATCACCTTGTTGAATGTGATGACTTGTCTCTTCAATACTTAATCACATGTACCTGAAATATTGACGTGCCTATATAGTAAAATAACTTGAAATGTAAAGGATGGAACAACCATGTAAAGGAAAATATAATCACAGAATTTCTTCAAACAGGGCATAATAAGTTAAGGTGGTTTTGCAGAGGAACACACTTGATAAAAAAGAATTTAATTTTGCAAAAGCATTATCACAAGATCAATTAAATCATGAACTGCCATCCAGGTACATGATAAATTTGTTCCCCTTGGTGCCATGATTAGTTCATATCACTTAAAATCATCTTAACAACTATTAGACAAATTGACCTGTTAATTAACATTTATTTTCTTGATATCAGCACACACACTTTTTATCAGGGTCGACATAAGGAAGTTGGTTTGATTAGCTATTCAGCACAAGTAATCTATGAATAACCTTGTGTACCAAATTTTGATGTCTTCTAACTAAAATAAAAACCAAAGTAGCATGAAAAATATTTGGAAAATTTGTTTCAAAAAGGAAGGAAACTAAGTCTACTTCAGTTATTAACTAAAAACTATTGGTGATTATGTTCTAGAATGGTGGTGCTTGAAATTTTTTCAAGAGAAGAGCACATTTTTCATTATGAGAAGCAGGAGTTTAACATATAACAAACAAGCAAAAAAAAAAAGAAGCTTGCAAGCACATGTAAAAACACATCCTTAACGCATACTGACACATATACATGACAATAAATCGTGATAAAATTTGGAGTGGTTATTTTTTAGATAATGGATAAAAACAATATCCAGCCTCTACACCGAGTGGTATACACAGCCCATTATTACAAAGAGTTCATCGAAAAAGAGACAAGCCAAAGTCTTAAAATAAAGACAGGAAGCTAAGGCAAACGATAAAGCTGCTTCCACCCTCTATTTATAATTTCTAAAGCAATCGTCTCTAATCTCTTGCTCATCACGGAGAGGGTGTTCCTGGATTGTTCATCAATCTGCAACTGAGCCCAGAAGCGTAGCCAATACGCTCCCTTGAAGATAACCTGCATCATAGAGTTAGTTTTTAATTTATTAAAAATAACATCGTTTCGGCATCGCCAGATAGCCCAACATATAACAGCTACCCCAACCCAAGTCAGACCATTGGTCATTTTATTGTGATCATTAAGCCAAGTGGTAAACATATGTCTGATAGATCTCGGTTGGGGTAGATTAGTAGCATAAAAGATAAGCCTCCAAATCATTTTTGCAAAGGGGCAGGCTAGGAATAAGTGTTGAATGGACTTATTTATATTACAAGATATACATTTATGGCTGCCTTTTCAGTTTTTTCTAGCGAGATTGTCTTTGATTAACACGACCCCTCGATGTAGGAACCAAAGAAAAATTTTTATCTTTAGAGGAATTATTATCTTCTAGATCCTCTTATGAAGAAAAGGTGGGTTCGTATCAATAAGGTGAAGATACATTGAGTGAACTGAAATAATTTGGATTTGGTTAAGCTCCATATAAAGTAATCATCACCTTGCACCAGTTCAACATTAGATATCTGAGCTACTAGATTATGCCACTCAATAAATTTATTATCCACCAGAGCCCTTCTAAAAGATGAATTGAGAGGGCTTGTAGCTAGTACCTTTGATACAGTTGCGTGAGGGTCACGAACTATATGGTATAAGGAAGGATAAATAACTTTTAGTGGCTTATCGGTGACCCTATCCCAGAACCTTGTCTTCGTTTCATCTTTAATCTTAAAGGAACCAACAGCCAACACCTCATCTTTGATATGCATGAGGCCTCTCTAGAAATGGGAGTCATTAGGTTTGGCTGTCACTTGTGAGAGGGGTTTTGTTCGTAGGTATTTATTCTTTAACATAGACTACCATATGTCGTCTGTGTTTAGTAGATTTACCAACCACTTAGCTAATAGGAATTTATTTTATAGTTGTAAATCTAGGATATCTAGGCACCCTGGTCCTTGGGGCGACATAGAATGTCCCATCTGGCAAGTCGATACCTATGTCTTTCTGAAGATCCTTGCCAGAGAAACCTTGATCTGAATTGATCAAGGTTTTTTGAGAACCCCTTAGGGATTTCAAAGAAGGACATCATAAACATAGAAACGCTGCTTAAGACAGAATTAAGCAGTACTAATATCCCCCCATAGGATAAATATTTTGCCTTCCAGCAAGAGAGTTGAAAATGTTCTTCAACCTTCCCCATTCAGAATTCAGGAGTTGTCTATGGTGCATTGGGATCCCTAAATACCTGAAGGGATATTCCCCGATATTATATCCAAAGAGAGTGGTATAAAGGGACTCCATCTCCTTAGCTGCACCATAACAGAAGATTTCACTCTTGTGAAAATTGATCTTGAGTCCCGATAGTTGTTCAAAGGCACAAAGTACAAGTTTAAGATTCTTTGCTTGTTTCAGGTCATGATCTATGAAGATGATGGTGTCATCTGCATATTGAAGGATTGATAGACCATCATCTATAAGATCAGGGAGGATCCCACTTATTTGACCATCGGCTTTTGCTCTATTTATAAGAGGAGCTAGCATATCTGCCACGATGTTAAATAAGATAGGCAACATAGGGTCCCCCTGTCTCAATCCACATCTAGTTTGGAAGTAGGGGACAACGTCATCATTAACTTTGATCCCCACACTACCCTCTGTGACCATACTTTGAACCCATCTACGCCATTTGTGAGAGAATTCTTTTATACATAAGGTTTGTTGTAGAAAATTCCACTTAACCTTATCATATGCCTTTTCAAAGTCAATTTTGAAAATGATCCCATCCCTTTTTTTGGTGTGAAGCTCATGGATAGTTTCATGTAGTATAACTACTCCTTCCATGATATTTCTACCTAGCATAAAGGCAGTTTGTATTTTACTCACCACCGTTTCAGCCACCTTATTTACCCTATTTGTTTCCACCTTTGTGAAGATTTTAAAACAAACGTTGAGGATACAAATTGATCTATATTACTGAATTTTAGTGGCATTATGGGTTTTTGGAATTAAAGTAATGATTCCAAAATTCATACTAAAGAGATTTAAGGCCTTCCTGTGTAGATCAGTAAAGAGACGTAAAAGATCATCTTTGATCACTCCCCAAAAGACCTGGTAGAATTCTGTAGGAAATCCATCAAGTCCTGGAGCTTTTTTATGCTTCATTTAAAAAACTGCATCTCTCACTTCAGATTTAGTGAAAGATTTAATGAGAATATCATTTTCCTCTAGGGACACTTATGGAATATTTAAGTTGTGATCTTCCATTAGTGTGATATCAGTGATATCTGGTGGTCCAAACAGGTTTCTATAATAGTTAGTAATGTGGCTCTTGAGGTAGTCATCACCAATAACAACACCTTGATCATCTTCAAGTTTATATATATGTTGTTTACGATGCCTACAATTAGCCACAAGATGAAAGAATCTAGTGTTAGCATCACCCTCCAATAGGATTTTAACCTTGGCTCTTTCATACCACTTTAGTTTCTCTTCTCTCAGAAGGTGAACTAGACGCTCTTTGAGATAATGTTTAAAATTAATTTCTTAATCAGATAAAGGATCACATTCGGCCTTCTGATCAAGTTTATCTAAGAGAGCCAACAAAGACTTTTTTCTTTTTGATATGTCCCTGCTGTGTGCTGAGCCCATCCTCTTAAATGTTGTCTTAGTCTACGAATTTTAGACTGCCAACGTTCAAGAGGAGTGGAACCAAAGCTCTGAGATTGCCACATATTAGCGGCCATATCATAGAATCCATCCCATATAAGCCATCCCCTCTCAAATTTAAAGGGTCGGTTCGCGGAATGGTGGGTCAAAGCACCTGTGCTAAGCACCAGGGGGCGTGGTCTGAGATATTTCTATCTCTAGGTTGGACCGTTGACAAGGGGTATTGGTCCTCCCACTCCGTGCTGACAAGAACCCTATCAAGCTTCTCGAAAGTTGGATTATCCCCCAGCCCTGCCCAAGTATATTGGCGTCCTGACATCGTGATCTCCTTAAGTTCCAGGGATTCGATGACAACATTGAAAAGGTTCGGCCATTTAGGGTCAAATTCCCCTGAGCTCTTATCCTCTATAGATCTCATAGTGTTAAAGTCCCCTCCTATGATATACAGAAAAGATTCTTTAGAGCAAGTGTTAGCTAGCTCAGAGAAGAAAGCGTTCTTGTTTTGAATTTGTGCTGGCCCATAAACCGTGTATAGTACAAATTTGAAGCCATTTGTATTGCATCTAAGGGTAAATTTGACATAAAAGTCCCCCTCGTCAATAGCTCCAATGTCAAAAACATCTAAATCGACCCCAAGGAGAATTCCTCCTGAGCGGCCATGAGGCGCCATGGTATGCCAAAGAAAATTAAGTTATCCACAAAGATGTTTGAGGACATGGTCCGGGAAAGAATCCCTTTCAGTTTCAGAGAGAGCTATAAAATTAATTTGCTCTTAACTAATTCAGCCAGGAATATATGTTTAGCCAAGTCTCCAAGACCTTTGCTATTCCAAAAAACTTCTTTCATTTTAGAATAATTTTGGAAGGAGTTTTTAGTTTTTTTGGGAAGTTTGCCTCTCTTTGAATTCTTGGCATTACAATATTTTTTCTTTCGGCGGAGAGGAGAAAGATCTATAATTTGATTATTCTCTAAGTCCAGCATATTCTCATTTAGATCTCCACATGCGTGGCTAAGAACAGCATCAAGCCGAACTTCCCTTTCATCATCAGTATCCAGGTTTGTTGTGTTTGATTTAAAAACACTCTTCTTTTGATTAGCCTTGAGAACTAACCTATCAACTTCTAGGTTCTTAATGACCGCTATACTTGAAGACCCAAGATTGATGCCTGCCCTATCAAGGTTTGAAATAACTTGCGAAACTATAAAGGTGGTAAAAGAAGTACCTCGGGTCTCGAGGTTCTTTTTAGCCGCCAATCGTTCGCATCTATTAAGGGTATGCTCATTTGCCTTCGTCGCAGCCCTGGTGCTTCGACACAGCTGTCCAGTGGCCCCTTGGGCCACTACAACCACTTCAGCCACCTCCATAGCAATGGTGTCTGATGCAGTCGAGTGCTGGATATCATCCCTCTCCAGAATAGTCGAAGGTGATGCTAGAGTGCTAGACAGTGATGCGATCAACATGGAGGGGGCATTAGCTGCTGTAGAGCCTCCCCATCCAAATTCTGAATGCCCTCCACCGTCACCACTGGGGAGAGGGACAGGGGCGGTGGGGTGGAACTGTCGGTCCCCTCCACCGTCTCCTCTGGGGCAGGTGGTGGTGGGGTGGATCCGTCAGGAAGCTCCAGAGAGGGAGGCCCCTTTGGTGTGGCAGGCGCGGTCATAAAAGGCGGGGGTGCCTCCCTCATCGGAGTGACAAGCGCCTCCATGTCGGTCGACGATGGACCAGCACAGTGGGGGTAGTGGGTGATGTAGAACCCCCCACCGTCGCCTGGTCCAACTCCCCAGGCACCTCCAGAGGGAGAGGTGCAGGTGCTGGTGGGTACTCCCCCGCCGTTGGGGAGCCAGCGGAGGCAGCCGCCATCGCCCCCCCCCCGGCGGGCTGTGAGGATGTTGCCACCACTACCTCCACTACCTCCCCCACTGGGGCGACAGCGGAAGCAGTAGCAAGCAGCTCCCCCGAAGGAGAAGGAGTAGACATACTCTGCCCCTAGTCCGATAGGATAGTCGGTGCTGTGGGGGTAACAGGCGAAGTAGAGCCCCCAGCGTCTCCTCCAGTGGCAACAAAACAATAGAATAAAGATCATTAGCATTAGAATAATTCACCATAGCATAGTATGCAGCCAATTCTTCCTCCGTTGGGGGAGAATATTTGTTGGAAGCTTCACCGTCATCTTTCTCCAACATGACTTTGAGGCTGATTTCATCTAATAGCTGATCAACTGCAATGTCAATGCCTTCAGCTATCAACTTTGCCATTTGCTGTGGTGGCATGTCCTGACTTGGCGGAGGCTTGGAATTATTAGTAGAGTTTTGGGGGTTTGGAGGGTTAAGATCCTCATCTGCATCCTCCATGTCGTGATCTTCTCCCCCAAGGTTCCCCCATTATCCCCCTCACTCAAATCATCTGCCTCAGAATCATCAACATCAATCTGTGGAGCCTCCTCAGCTTTAAAATAAAGGCAGAAAATATCGGCACCAACACACATGTCGACAAATTTAGGAATTAGCTTAACATCAAAAACAACCACCAAGATACGGACCTGTCCAGTCGCTCGGAAGTGCACCATATCCACCTTTTGAGTGGCTCCAATCATAGTCCCTACTGCTCATAGTTGGAGGAAGGACCGTAGCACACGGGGAACTTTAGTAACAGTTACCCAAACCAGATCGAGGACTTTGATAGGCTTAACATCATCAATATATTCTTCAATGATTATAGTGCCTTCCTTGTTCCTCGTGGTGACGGTGCCAATTGCAACCATGCGATCAAGTTCTTCTTTGCTAGGGAAAGGGACAACAAAAGAATTGCCCCCCAACTCTTGCACCTCCCAATCCCAGCAGACCGGAATGATCCTTGCCAATTCTGACTGCAGGAGCTGAGCAGGAACTTCTCCAGCATCAACCTTGATGAGGGCTGCTACATATGACTGGGGAAGACTAGCAATTTTACTGTTCTTTGCAGCTTGAATTTGAAAGAAGCCCATACCATCCTGAGCGGCATAATAATAAGCCACTGATGGCTTGGGACCTTGAAGCAGGGGGGCATTGATTGGTAAAATGCCCATCTATGCATATAGAGCATTGCAGCCATGCAACGAAATCCTTCTGCTTGCTCTTCTGCTTTCCCTGTTCTTCCTCTCCACCAGTGGCCTCATCGTTGCGGCCATGTCCCCCACCATGGGGTCGGTGTGCAGCTCCGTCCGCTGCACCGGTGGTGATCTCCTCCGGCTTGTCATCCGACGCGCGTATGCCCTGATCGATAGCCGCGGGCGCACCCTGCTCACCGTCCGGCTTGACTGCCCCGCGACCATGACCTCTGCCGCGTGGCGAGCCAGTTGCCCCAGCTGGCGGAGAGCCCCACGTCCAGCTGGGGGTGGACCTCCATGCCCGTTACGGCCGCGGCCCTGGATGCCACACCCGCGGCCACCATCGCCCCGACCGCCGTCGCCACGACCAGCAACAGCACAACCGCCATCCCCCCGACTACCATCTCGGTTGTGGCGGTGATCTGGTGGTGCGCCGCACCCGGGTGTCACACGTCCTCGACCAAACTCTCCCGCCATCAGCGCCTCACGGTACGAACATGGGGGCGGATGGGGGTGGACGCAGAGGGAGAGTAGGATGGGGCGCGCGCGTCGGCGTGTCGGTGTCGAGGAATAGAGAGGTGTTGACGAGCTGCCGTGTAGGTTTCCTCACCGTGTGTTGAGATTGGTCTGTGCGCCCTCTGATGTGTGCCCTTGGGCTAGGGTGCGTGGGCCCAAGTCCAGCGGAGGGGGGCCGAGTGGGCAGCGGGCCCTGCTGCCCGGGTCCAAATCCAACCTCTTTCAAATTTTGAAATTCAGGGCCCGGATCGTGGGGACGTGGCTGCCGGGCGGCGGCCATGGCCAGAAGGATGAGTTTGCCCAAGGTCGCCAACGGCGTGACGCGTTTAGGGGGGAGTGGACCTTCCAAATCCTCTTCCAGAGCGGAGCCGCTGCCCTGAAGGGGGGTGACACCGACGCGGAGCGAGGAGGCGCTGGAGTTCCAGCCACCCGCTGGGGCCTAGGATCGGCCGCCGTAGGTTCGTGCCGCCGTCTTTGCAATGTCGCTCGTGCATGGGCTTCGGCGTCCCCGAGGTCTTCGCACTCTGAATCGGAGTCCTCATCCCAGAACTTTCCTGATCCTTCACATAAGTTTGCCGAGATGGCAATGGCGTGGAGTCGAGTTTTCCGATGCTTGTTTGCTGCGGTCTTGATCGATCCACCGAGGATCCTTCGCCGTCGCTCTTCGTAGTGCCTTCCGAATCGACGGCGCCAAGGTCACGGGGGGCATAGCCCATGACCCGACGCCAGTCACCACTGGTGAGTAGGGTGTGGCCTCGACAAAGTTGGGCAGGCCGCGGCCGGCATTAGGCCGGCGGCCACGCGCCCGCGGTGTCGCCGGCGGCCTCCCTCAGGTCGCCCTCAGATCGCCCTCCGATCGCCTCCAGGCAGTTTAGTTTAGTCTGGGCGATCGTCTTTGGAGTGGTTATACATGCAGATTGTCACGCACGTACCTGCTTGGAAAAAAAGAGTTATGAATTCCTGAGCTGGAGATTGCAAAGAATATTATACGGTGAATCATATTGTGCGCTAATTTTTTCCATAAACTACTGAAAAAAATTGATCGAAGAAGCTATACCTATGTATTCTCGGTGTTTGTTCTGATCAGTTGGATCGTAGGATGGTTTGGATGAACCTCGGCTGCATGTCTAAGAGCTGCTTCCAGTTTGTGCACCTCACACATAATGGCACCCGCACAGTCGATGGAAATAACGGCTTCCTGAAGATGTCGGTGCCACCGCAGGTAGTTGATGATGCGGGCATCAGATTCATCCTTCCACTCGAGCACACTGAAATGTTTCTCAATTTGGTGCTGAAGCTGAGAAGTACAAGTAGCGTTCGTCAATAAGTAGTACTCACCAAAATATAATTAAGAGTACGTATTTTTTAAACAGAGTGGAAACCATGATCCTTACCAAAACCACGCTGCGTTGGTCAGAAATGATATGTTTTTCATAAACTCGATCCAATTTTATGGTTGGACGGTTGGGATGATTTTGCACAGCACGCGTGACCACGGCCTCCACCTCCTGCACTTCTGCGGGAGTAGCACCCAAGCAGTCAACTCCGACGGTGACTTTCTCAAGTGAAAGGAGGTTATTAAGGCCCAAGTCAAGATGTTCAACTACATCCTTTGTTGTAAACTGCTCCAATGGCACACCACTTACATAAAGACTCCGATGTGCTGCAAAAACTCCAAACTGCAGGATTTCAAGCCTTGGCATGGCACCTGCATGAAACTTGAGCATTGTATCGACATAGCAGAACCTCAGATTCTTGAAGCTGTCCATGCCAACAGTATAGCCTGGAGGCCAACTGAAACCGCGTAGCTCAAGGTAGCTCAGCTCAGGCAACCTCTCCAGGTTATCTAGGTCCTCTGCTTCAACATTGTATACTCCTAGAGATAAGAAGCATAGGTGCGGAACGCAGGAGCGATTGATCCACCCAGGAAGCCGTGATAAGGTGATGCCATAAATACGCAGGCGCCGGAGCTTCCTAGGTGCCTCCCAGTCTTCCCACACTGTGGCTCCATCCTGGCGTAATCCTGTAGAAGAAAGAACTAGTTCCTGGAGTTCTTGTAGATTGCATAGAGATTGCACCAAACCCTTTTGCATG
>DXKC01031778.1:0-11394 GCA_031170775.1 Cymbopogon citratus
GTACCATCTTAGTGGGTGGTCTAACTTTTGAGTAGCCCCAGCTTAAGTTTTAGATAGCACAAACATATGCTGAAATGCATTGGCCTATGGGGCCTTTGTTGTGTGTTAGAGGCTTAGAGCTATTCCAGGATATACTTGCTTGAAGTATGAAGTATTTGCTCATTTTACCTCTACTTCTGTTACCATGCAAATTTCTGTGGTAAGGCTCGCTGGGTCTCCATACAATTTTTTCTACAAAGCAGACCCATCGACCTATTCAAGTTCCTGGTTTGCTGCTGTTTTATACAGGCTATCTGACAATGAAGCAAAGAGGATCAGTAAACTCCTAAGTAACAAAACACAGCCCAAGAGATATGGACATGGACATGAAGGAAGTCACAAGTACAGAACACGCAGAACACATGCCATTTTGCAGCGACAGGCAAATAACCCACAACAGGTCACACTGGAATGTCTTAATACTTTCTTGTTTCCTCTTTTACATACATAGGCATCCATGAGGTACAATTTAGGCTGGGCATATCTCCTATTAAATGCTGACAATACCTACTGTTTATTGTCTATTACACCTATTACTTGATGCTCAAATTGAACTAGTAAAGACTATGAACCTAGACACTAGGTGCACATAAACACACATGATTATTCCTAGCCTGCAGCTCCTGAATCTTTTTTTCAACGAATACGCAAAAGATTTGCACATCTTTGTATTTAAGAAGAAGAGTTTTTACACCGCGCCCGAGCGCGTTTTGGGAGGAAGAGCTCCTGAATCTTGATTGCCATAGAGCTTTTAAGCTACATCTTTGGTCTTTCTCCACATCTCAACACTGCTGTTCCCTTCAGATTTCTCTGTCATTCAGTAAATAGGTCAAACTAGTGGTGCGGTTTCAAGATTCGGTTGAGCTAGTGTGCTGCATGGCAGTTGCGCATGGCTTTTGCATTGTGCACTTGTGTCACATGAAACAACATATCAGGTTCTATTTTGGACGAACAACCTCTCATATTTGAAGTCATAGTTCTGCAGAAGAAACTCTGTTGCTACTTAATGTAAGTCCTCACAACTTTCATAAACCACTTATCTCTGACTCTGCAGCGAAATATAGGTTCAGAACAAGAATCATGTCCCTATTTTCTTGTACTTATAACACCTCACTTGATCAGTTGCTGGATCAGAAGGCTCTGAATAACACTTATCTAGTTAATATCTTTGCTCTGCTACCTACACTACACTGAAGTAAACAGCAACTAAACAGCAATCTGCTGTCTGGTGCCAGCATATGGCACCATGTGGCTGGCACAGTGGTATGACATCGCCATGGTGCTAAGGAACGCCTGCTCTAGCTCAGCAGAGGCTCCTTTCCTGAGCAAACACATGGCGTACTCCATGACCGCTGCATCGCAGGGTAGTGTGATCCTTCCATCGCCGCCCGTGAAGCCGAACTCCTCCTGTGACATTTGCAGGAGGACCCCGAAGACTGGGTTGCTAAGGCACACAAGCGGCACCTCGAACCGTGCCCCGTCGGCCGTGTACACCGCGCAATGGCCCTTGCTTGCCACAGAGCTGCAGCACTCGTTGGCTGCCGCCCCGAAGGTGAGGCGCTTCCTTCCTTGTGCAGCCATCCTCTGCCACTTCTTCGCGAGATGAGCGATCCTCTTGGCGCTGATCATGGTTAGCTGTTCACTTGTTTCCTTCTTCTTTCTGGATGGAAGCTGGAGAGCTGTGACTTCAGTCTGCTGTGTTTTAGTTTGCTTGTGAAGCTGCAAGTGTTGATGTTAAGAGGCCACCTGACCGTGAGTATATATATAGCTCACTCCACTGCTGGAGCGAAATGGTTGGGCAAGGGACAAGGCCATGAGGACGGTGAGTGCGATGTAGCAAGGCGCGTCTGCGAGCACGATTTGGATGAGATTCTGATGGGGCTGAGTGTCTGGCACATGCCGGTGCTGGTCATGGTGTGCTTTCGGTGCTTGGATTGGACATAACCCTTGCTGGTGTTGTGGGGAAGTGGCACGAGGACCCCTTGTTAGTTGGGACTTGGACCCAACGTGCAGTGTGAGGGCCAGAATTGTTCAGCTGGTGGTTGTGCCATCAGATACATCGGCAGATAAGCTTGGGTTTATTTCAGAACAGGGTGATGAGGATTCCTTGTTTGCTTTCAGACTGAAAGCAAGGCACTGCCCTCGGCAAGATGGAGGACAGGGAAGCATGGACTGAGTGTTTCAATCAGATGGCAACGGCATGCTTCAAGAACAATAATAGTAGAGAAGAACTGGAATGTAGAGAACTTCAAGAAGCTGCTGCGAAGTAGAGGCCACATGATGTGCAAGTGATCCAGCTGCAGACCGCAAACTGAAGTGGCGATAAAGCTGTCGAGCAAGTTGCCTGGGCCACTGGACAGGCTTAATCTGGTCGCTCAAAGACAATGTGTTGTGGCCACAAGAACGCTATCGAAACAGCGCTGCAAGTGGCCACAAGAATTAAGGAAGACATAGAGCAAAGGAAGAGAGCATTCGCTTATGCCTAGCTGTTGTTTACCACCTTTTGGGAAGTGTGTTTCTTTCTTACTGGGGGCTTGAACCCTCCTGTGGAGTGTCTTTGCTTGTATATAAACTCTCTTTCCAATCTTAATTGAAAGGCAGAGCTCCTGCCATTACGTTCAAAAAAAAAAAATGTGCTGTGGGCACAAGAACTGTCAGATATCTTGGGATAGAACAATATATAACTATTGGCACTGACAGTTTGGACCCAGGGTCAAGTGGTCTTCATGGCCCATGAGGCATTGCAGTATGGCAGCACATTGTGATATGCTAGCAATCCAGGCATAGCTACTGGTGGATACAACAAATGCCAAACAGGTGGCCCCAGAGCAATCTAATCAAAACCACACACTATTTTCTCCTTGCAGCAATGCATGTTCAGAGCTCGTGGGCTTGTCTCTCAACAGCCTGAGTTGGTAGATGCACTTAGACTGCATGCTCTGCTGGTTCTTCTCCGTTCATTCTCACCTATAAATGCATAGCTAAGCATTACACCTAGCTGAGCACCACCTGATACATTAGATTCTCTGAACTTGAGCCAGGAAAGGAGAGCCGCCAACCATGATCAGTGCCAAGACACTTGTGCAAATGGCAAGGAAGTGGCAAAGGATAGCCGCTCTTGCAAGGAAGAGGGTCATGCCGATCCCGGCGAAAGAAAGTGAACAATCGTGTAGCACATCGACGTCAGTGGCTGGCAAAGGACACTGCATTGTGTACTCGACTGATGGGCTGCGGTTTGAGTCCTACTGGCATACCTTGGCACAGTGGTCTTCAGCGAGCTCCTAATGCTGTCCCAAGAAGAGTTTGGGTTCGAGAGCGATGATGGCAAGATCACGCTGCTCTGTGATGCTTCTGTGGAGTACGTGATATGTTTGCTTAGAAGAGATGCCTCTGAAGAGGTTGTGGGAGCTCTCCATGGCCAGGCCATGTCACCCTTTCAGCGGCGTGGCACCTTGGAACCAACGTCTAGCTGTTAGCTCTAATGATGTATATGGATTTTTGAAGATGAACTGATGGTCACCTTTATTTCTTTTAACCACCATACACGGGTCGTGTAATAAATGGGTGATTTCTTATGTCACAGTGAAATCATCTAATTAGCTTTTGCACTGGCATACCTGATCTAAAGAACTATGGTGATGCGCAATGCTATTTTCTAGCATATATGTAGATTTGTATTTGGCAATTGTTGCAAAATATCATAGGTTTTTTATGTGCTTAAGAATCTATGTTAGGTGATACTTTTGGAGAAGTATATGCATTGAAGGTAAAAAACATAGGCCAGGAGATATTGTATGGGAACAAAAATTACAAGTAAATGACACTCTGAGCACATGCCATTTTAGGGCTCCTGATCCTGATAGCCAGTTTGTAAGTTTCATCTTTGGTCTTTCTCCACACTCTGTTGTTCTGTTTCAGATTTCACTGGGATTCAGTAAACAGGGCTGGACAGGATGCACGATTTCAACATTCGGTTGAGCTGGTGTCCAGAACGGCAGTTGTGCTTGTGCGTGGCTTTTGCATTTGGCACTTGTGCCGCATGAAGGAAACTCTCAGATTATTTTTGAACGAACAACCTCTCGGATTTGAAGTCAGTTTTGCTGTACAACCTCTCGGATTTCACTGGGATTAAGTCATCACAATTTTCATAAACCAATTATCTCTGATTCTTCAGCAAAATATAGGTAAAGAACTAGAATCTTGTCTCTCTATTTTCTTGTACTTGTAACACCTTACTTAATCAGTTGCAGGATCAGAAGGCTCTGAATAATAGTTAAGGCTCTGAATAATAGTTATCTATTTAATATCTTCGCTCTACTAGTACTACCTACACTTTCAACAGCATTAAACAGCAGCAATCTGCTGGCTGGCTTCTACACACGGCGCCACACGGCTGGTATAGTGGCACGACGTCGCCATGGTGCTAAGGAAAGCCTGCTCTAGCTCGGCAGAGGCGCCTCTTCTAAGCAAGCACATGGCGTACTCCATGACCGCCACGTTGCAGGGGAGCGTGATCCTGCCATCGCCGCTCGTGAAGCCGAACTCTTCCTGTGACATTTGCAGGAGCTCCCCGAAGACCACGGTGCTAAGGCAAGCCAGCGGCACCTCGAACCGTGCTCCGTCGGCCGTGTACACCATGCAGTGGCCCTTGCTCGCCACGGAGCTGCAGCACTCGTCGGCTTCCTTTGCCGCCGCCGCCCAGGTGAGGCGCTTTCTCCCTTGTGCAGCCATTCTCTGCCACTTCTTGGCCAGATGAGCAATCCTCTTGGCGCTGATCATGGTTGGTTGTTGGCTCTTTTTCCCCCTTCTTTCTGGATGGAAGCTGGAGAACTGAGACTTCGGTTTGCTACTTGTTGTGTTTTAGTTTGCTTGTGAAGCTGCAAGTGATGATTTTCAGAGGCCACCTGACGCAGAATATATAGCTCACTCGACTGCTGGAGCGAAATGGTTGGGCAAGGGACAAGGCCATGAGCACGGTGAATGCGATGTTCTAAGACGTGTCAGAGAGCACGATTTGGATGAGATTTCGATGGGGCCGAGTGTCTGGCACATGCTGGTGCCGATCGTGGTGCGCTTTCAGTGATTGGATTGAAGCCATGCCGAGCGGTGTTGCGGGGAAGCGGCACGATGACCCCATGTTTGTTGTGTCTTCAGATCAGCTTGGGTTTATTTCAGCAGATTGATGAGGTTTTCTTGTTTCCATTCAGACTGAAAACAAGGGATGCCCCCGGCAAAATGAGAGCAGGGAAGCATGGACTGAGTGTCTCAATCATATTCAGATGGCAATGGCATGCTGCGAAAATAGAGCTCACATGACGTGCTACCGATCCAGCTGCAGACCTCAAGTTGAAGAGGCGATAAAGCTGTCGAGCAACTTTTAGATATCTTGAAGAATTGCTACTGCCAGTTTGGACCCAATCTACATGTGCTCTTCATGGCCCATGAGGCGTAGCAGTATGGCAGCACATTGTGATATCCTAGCCACTCAGACATTGCTACTGGTGGATCCCAACAAGTGGCAATCAGACGGCCCCAGAGCAATCTAATCAGTACCACATCGTTTTCTCCTTGCAGCACTGCATGTTCTAAGTCGTGGGCTTGTCTAAGGAATTGCTCTGCTCTTCCTTCTCCGTTCGTTCTCACCTATAAATGCATCAGCTTAGCAGCAACACTTCATCAGTCCATCAGCCTATCTGAACACCTGATACAAAGGCTCTCTGAATTCTAGTCACCAAAGGAGAGCCGACAACCATGATCAGTGCCAAGAGACTTGTGCAAATGGCAAAGAAGTGGCAAAGGATAGCCGCTCTTACGAGGAAGAGGGTCATGCCAATCCCGGCGAAAGAAAGTGAAGGATCGTGTAGCACTTCGAAGTCGGTGGCTGGCAAAGGACACTGTGTTGTGTACTCGGCTGACGGGCAGCGGTTCGAGGTCCCGCTGGCGTACCTCGGCACGGTGGTCTTCGGCGAGCTCCTAATGCTGTCGCAAAAGGAGTTTGGGTTCAAGAGCGATGACGGCAAGATCACGCTGCCCTGTGATGCCGCTGTGATGGAGTATGTGATGTGTTTGCTTAGAAGAGATGCCTCTGAAGAGGTTCTGAGAGCCTTCTTGAGCTCCATGGCCAAGCCATGCCACACTGTCAGCGGCGTGGCACCATGGAACCAGCGGCTAGCTGTTTGTGTATGACTTAATGGCTTTGATGATGTATATAATTCTTCTCTTAAGTTGTAATAGAATCATAGAGAGCGGTCTGAAATTAAGTATGGATTATACGACAAATCTCACCAATCTTTGCAATCGTTGTGACAAGTTACTAGACTCTTGGTTTCCTCTGTATTTTTCGTTTGTACTAAAAGAATACACAACTTACTTATGAAGGAATCAAGCTCATTTAATTAATAAAAAATATATAAAAAATACTACTCTCTCTCTCTCTCCATCCAAATAATAAGTAAATATATCTAGATGCGTAGCAAAACTTATATCTAAAAAAAGCCACGTATAATATTTTAGAATGGAGGTGGTAATATTTATAATTATAATGCAGAATAAGTAATAGATTAATAGTATATTTTTTTTAATAAATATATTTAGAGATACAAATGTTATATATATTTTGGATAGAGTAAAATATAGCCAGGTCCTTGAACTTGTCCGTCGTATGATATAGGTCCATCAACTCTTAAAATGCATCTTTTTAGGTACTTAAACTTATTTTTATGTCATCTAGGTTCTAAACTTTCAAAAATATTATCCTCTCTATTTTAAATTATAAGAATTTGCTTTCTTTACCCTAAGTTTGACCAGTCGTCTTATTAAAAAAAGTTGTGCAAATATTGTCAAATTTAAGTTGTTTTTGAAGAACTTTTATTAATAAAGCAATCCATAACAAAAGATGTGACATTTTGTATAAATTTTTGAATAAGATGAGTGATCAAACTTTGAATAAAACAAGTCAAACGTCTTATAATTTGGGATGAAGTTAGTACTTTGGGTCGAAATTCAATCTTTTTTTTGTGACCGGGACTTCACCCATTTTTCATTAAGAGGGGGTCGAGATTCAATCGTGGTGTGTTATTTAGGTCTAAAGATTTGATATACTTTGTGTCAGGTACTTTGTGTCAGGATGTCGTGTGTCGCAAGAGTTCGATCCACACCTCATTCTCTTGACTATAATAACACACCGTGTTAATTGAGGGACATACAAGTGCTGGCAGCTGTCATGCAATCAGATTTTTTTAGGCTATGTAATCAGATATTGGTGGAGCCTAAGTCCTCCATGGTCTATGGTGGGCTTTCTTTTTGTTCGGCATCCACTATTGCTACTGCGAGAGATTAGAAACTTAGGTTCATCTAGTAGCTATCATTCACAGGAAATGCGAAAGTGGAATGAAATTCTGAGTGGTGCATCATGTCACCCACTCACTGACTCACATGCAAATGAAACGCTGACTAGAATGGCCTTTACATTCTGCCAACAAAACTGATAGCAAAACTCTGAATATATTGCATTGCAGCAAATCTGCAACAGGAAATGAAAGATGCACGATGGCACATTGTGCTTCAGCTGTAGCACATTTTGGATGAAGAAAATTGTGCTGAAGAATTTTATTTGCCCGAAACTAAGCTCTTATGTGCTCAGTGAACAAGAACACTGATGCTAACTTGCTAAGTCGCTACCTTCCTTGATCGTTTGCAGGATCAGAAGGATCTAATAACACGTCACTCTGTCCTACCATCTACAGGGATGAACTACTACTTATACAGTTTCAATTAACAGCAAGCTGCCACATACGGCACCACATGGTTTGCAGAGTGGCACGACATGGCCATGGTGCTCAGGAACGCCTTCTCCAGCTCCGCAGAGGCGCCCCTCCTCAGCAAGCACAGGGCGTACTCCATGACCATGGCATCACAGGGCAGTGTGATCCTGCCGTCGCTGCCCGTGAAGCCGAACTCCTCCTTGGACATCTGCAGGAGCTCCGCGAAGACTGTCGTCCCGAGGCATGCCAGTGGCACCTCGAACCGTGCCCCGTCGGCTGTGTACACCGCGCAGTGGCCCTTGGTCGCCACAGAGGTGGTGCAGCACTTGCCAAGTTCCTTTGCTGCCGGCGCTGGCCCCCAGGTGAGGCGCTTCCTCCCAAGCGCTGCCATCCTCTGCCACTTCTTGGCCAGCTGAGCGATCCTCTTGGTGCTGATCATGGTTACTTGTTTCTTTCTTGGCTGGAAACTGGAGAAGTGGAGAGCTCTGAATTGAAATTGTGATATGGTGTTCTGAGGCCACTTGGCCTGAATATATAGCGCACTCGAACTCGAGCGGAATGGTTGGGCAAGGGACAAGGGCATGAGGACGGTGAGTGCGATGTTGCAATTGCAAGACGCGTGTGCGGAGTACGATTTGGATGAGACTCCAATGGGGCCCGAGTGTTTGTTGTGTGCCGGTGCTGAATGCTCGCGGTCGTGGTGTGCTTGCTTTCGGTGCTTGGACTGCACAGAATCCTTGATGGCGCACCATGCCGACCGGTGTCGCCGGGAAGTGGCACGAGGACCCCATGTTTGTTGGGGCCAACGTGGAGCACCAGCACATCGTGACCTTCACATTGCTTCTCGTTGCAACACCCAACACTGCATGTTATGAGCTCATGGCCTTGCCTGTCTGAGATGCTTGTTCTGCATCGTCTTCTCTTTGCCCTGACCTATAAATCCATCAGCTTAGCACCAACACTTCATCATCGCACAAGCAAGCTAAGCACCACACCTGGTATCTGACTGAACAGCGCGAACACCACCTTATACAAACTGAATTTCCCTCTGAATATTCAGCCAAAGGAGAAGCAACCATGATCAGTGCCAAGAGACTTGTTCAGATGGCAAAGAAGTGGCAGAGAATGGCTGCCCTGGCGAGGAAGCGGCTGACGGCGACGCCGGGGAAAGAAGCCGCCGATGGTTCGTGCGGCGCTTCGACGTCGGTGGCCGTCAAGGGCCACTGCGTCGTGTACTCCTCCGACGGGACGCGGTTCGAGGTCCCGCTGGCGTATCTCGGCACATCAGTGTTCACCGAGCTCCTGAGCATGTCGCAGGAGGAGTTTGGGTTTGCCGGCGACGATGGCAGGATCATGTTGCCCTGTGACGCCGTGGTGATGGAGTATGTGATGTGTTTGCTTAGACGAGATGCTTCTGAAGAGGTTGTGAGGGCGTTCTTGAGCTCCATGGCCAGACCTTGCCAGCACAGCGTCAGTGTGCCATCGATGGGACTCATGCGCCAATCAGTCATCTGTGTATAGCTATATGATTAGCTCATGATGTATATTATTAGGTTTATTTAGCCGGATGTAGTATTATGGAATCACAGGAAATTGTACAAAAGGTTTCATCGTTTTCTATGCTTTCTAAAGCCTGAACGTCTCGTGGCATGAATTTGGAAACGTTTCTCGGTCTCATAAATGGCATGGTAGAAAGTAGTACTAGAAAGAAGAGGAAGCCATGGTCTGAAAGTTTGCAGACGCGCGAGATGCGGTTGAGGGACGCACAGGCAGCGGCCGACGTCGACGGCGGACGGCGGAACTCGGCAAATTCGCCGGCGGCGACTATCTTTGTACTGCCGAAAATGACCTTTGGCACCTTGGATTCTTGCGGTTGCGGCCCACATCGAGAAAGGCATAGCAGTTTTGGGCCTTTTGGTCTTGGTCTTTCCCGGTGGGCCCACGTTAGCCTGTATTACCGATTGGGCCCCGCTGTGGGTCATTCTTCACTGCCGGCGGCGGCGCGGCGGAAGCCTGGCGAGCGCCGTTGAGTCCGACATGCCCCCCTCGGAGGTCTCCGGTGGCCCTGGCGACCCTCCCCCTCACGAGCGGGCCGCTCGGAAGGCACCTCGTCGGCTCCGGGCCTCCGGTGAGAATCTCAAACCGAATAGGTGCCCCCAATCGTATTGGCGGCAGAAAATAAGCCAAATTTGCTCAAATTGGTTCATAGCAGCTCGCCGGGCGGTGGCATATCTTATTTTTGATTGACGGTCTGCTTGTTTTTCTGCATCGCACGGTTGTTTCACTGCTGTGGCTTTCAGGGAAGGGGCTGTACTTCACTACCAGTTTGGAGTTTGGACTAGCCCAGCTCTGACTCCAAAGTTTGTGTTTGTGTATCATTTTAAATGATGTAGCTGAGTTTTATTTTCGTCATGTTTAATCCACGATAGTGACATACTTATAGCAGCACCAGTTGATTTAGCTGAGTTTCCCTTCACTCTGAATATATGTCACAGGTTATTCCCTTTGCATTTTCGGTTGAAGCATCCACTGTACACAATCTTTTTGTCCTCAACTTATGAGCATGATAATATGTGGCTGTTCTCAGTTATAAATGTACATCTATTTGATATTTTTTCCTGTAAGTTAAATGTATTCTCAAAGAAAAGAAACAAAAATAATAGCAGCTTTTTCTGCAGGTGTTGGTTTGCCAGGCTCCTATTAGACCTATTGAGAGAATGACAGCAAGGAATAATGCCAACTGATTTGTTAATTCTGTGAAAGTACTTCATATCTTCAGGAGGTACAATACAAATTGCTGATGCGGTGCCGCATGTGCCATTGTATAGAGCTCAGGAATGCCTTCTCCACTTCCTCTGATGTATTTCTTCTGAGCAAGCAGCACATCACATAATACACCACCGCTGCATCACCAGGCAGTGTATACGATACTGAAGACCACTGTACTGAGTTATGCCAATGGAACCTTGAACCTCTTGCCATCCGCCATGTACACGATACAGTGGCCTTTATCTGTAATAACTGGCGAAGTAGTGCTGCATGTGCCATTGTCTCTGGCGGCTGCCTTGATCTGTTTCCACTTCCTCACTAATTGGGCAATTCTTATGTTGGATCATTGTCGGTTCGTGGTCCTCAAGTATGGTGCTTCAAAATGCTTTGTGACTTGTGGCTGTTGGGATGGCATCTTTACTTGCTAGTCTTGAATATATAGGTGAAGAAATGGTCCTGGCCTTGGTGCACTTATATTCTGAGAACTAATTGTCTAATTGGAGGGGACAAGACCATGAGCTTCATACATGCATCAAGATTCAGATTTTTTGTTTTGCTAGACAATTGCTCGATGCACCGTCAACGCGAAGATAGTGGACCATTGCTTTGGCAATCAGATATGTATTACAGTATGGCTGCTGAATTGGTCAGAAACATAATGCAAGCATGCTGGGCGGAGCATTATATTAAGGTCTTCCATGTGTGCCAGTGTCCTGTACCAAGTGATTTGGAGATGAAATGGTTAAGCTTGCTCAAAACAATAATTTCTGAAGAATGATTTGGGACCACACTGTTTGTTCTCTTTTTGTGAGAATGAAAACTG
>DXKC01031779.1:0-11493 GCA_031170775.1 Cymbopogon citratus
CAGATCTCCCACCAGCAGCAGCAACTGCACTGCAGTAACCATGTGCTGCCTATTTGCCGGAGATGGAAGAGACGATCGTCGAAGCTACCGACTGCGACGGGATGTCCAAGCTACGGACGCCGCGCGGCACGAGGTGTGGCTCTATGGCTGGACGGGCCGCGCGTCCTAGAGTCCTAGCAGGCTAGCACCACCTACCTGTGGGGAGCCAGGACTCCTGCTGCTAGATGGAGCGCACGGTCGAGATTCCGACAGATGGGTTGGAGGCTAGAGCTACAGGCCTTGCTGCTGCCTGCCATAGCCGCAGATGTAGAGTTGAAGCCTTCGATGTGCGCCCGTGATGCGGCGCCCTTGGTATCCGCCCGCTCTGGCAACTCCACGCAGCCACGCCCTGATGGCCCGACTTCCACCATCTCACGTAGCTCCACGCCCCGGCGTCCGCGTCGTCGCGCGGCTGGTGGCCTGCCTAGACGTTTCCCGTTGCTGCCCCTCGCCCCCTACGCCCAAGGATGTTTCTGTGGTGGCCTGATTCAATTCGTTGTGCTCTTTTGAGTTTTATATATCCTCTCCATTGTTTTCTGATTTTGATCTCTATGAATATATGGGGTTGTAATTAGAGGTGATGGGAACAAAAGTAAATCCCTTTCGAAGATGAGATGAAACTCTGGCCGTTCTAAAGTTTGGGACATGAGCGGGGGGCTATAAAGTGGAAAATTTATCATCTGATTCTGGTTCGATTTGATTTATAGCATTGTTGTATTTGAGTTTGGTTCAGTTTGGAGTATTTGGTTGATTTTTTTTTTGGTTTGATTCGGTCTTGGATTGGATGGCTACATTTGATCTCAACATTAAGAGTCCGATTTCTCCATCTTTGCCTTTTTATTACGGAAAAGAAGATGAGCCATATCCTATTAATTGATGGACACCTCTTTAAATTCAAATCCGGACAGAAATTTAGTGTATGGAGGCGGCAGACTGAAATTATCACGTTTTATTATTAGGTAATAGAATAGATACAAGGAACTAAAAAAGGACAGATAGTTAGGGACTTAGACCTCTCGTACTTTTGGGTGCTCTCTTCGTCATCACCTGGTTCTTCGTCCAGTACTTCATACCTGCACATGCATCAATATTAAATGAGTGACACAGAACGATGGTCAGATATAAGGCAACAACAACAGGCACACTAAAATGTAAATAATGGTCGCTGATACATTGTCCCGGGGCAACTAGCACATTGTTTTGCGAGAAACCACTTTTCTCGAAAACACAGGTGCTTCACTGTATTAAGAAGAAAATATGGGACAAGAACCCAAACACCCACACTCTACACACGCCTATTAGAGATATATACATAGATATGTATAGCCTGACTCGTATTGTACGTCATGTACTTCAAGCCTTCCCAACTATATATATGAAAGGCCACCCCCCCCCCCTATTGGGTGTGCGGTGCATTGCCCCCAATGTTACCTTTCTACATGGTATCAGCGACCGGGACCGATTAGGGTTTCCTGTCTTCCGCTGGCCCTTCCCAGTGCTGCCGCCCTAGCCCGACGCCGCTACCCTAGCCGTCTAGGCTGTCTTCCACACCTGCGCACCACCGCACCACCGATCGGCTCCTCTTCTTGGTCGCGCCGCCGACATCATGGCCACCGACTCGTCCGCTTCGTCAGCAGCCTTGGGCACCACCGGTTCTCCATCTATGCCGGCCATGGGAGACGCTCTTGCTGAATTTTCAATGATTCGGCTAGAGTCATATGAAGCCGAATTATGAAAAGGAATTTTGAAATAAGGTACTTAATTTTGAGAGTAATTGGCTAAGTAACTAGCATTGTTATAGCCAATTCTCTCATTCATCGGCTTGCCTTGTGGTGGAACCACATAAGGTGAACTTACAGCCGATGAATAAGGATTTACATGTTGAATATTGCTAGAAGAATCAAAACTAAAAGAATTTTCAGCAAGCATCGACCCTTGATGATATGCATAATTAGAACAACTAGCCGATGCAACATATCTACTATCATCATAACTAGCAACACCAACAATAGCAATTTATATCACTTGCAAAATGATTACTAAAACCAATAATGTGTTTGCAAGCTGTACCTCAGGGTAATTGAAGTGATAATGTGATGGATCACCTTGATAATCCATGATTTAGAGCTTGACTGCCTTACTGAATTTTACGATAAGCAGTTCAAATGTTCCAAAACAGCAAACAAGATCACAAGGGGTCAAAACAGGATGCAATCGGCCTTTTTTGGCCGGATTGAACGATGATGGCGATCACAAAAAGATAGACCAGCAAGAATAAGGGCTAGGTCAAAGAGATTCGGCTGCTAATAATAGAGCCAAAGCAATCTCGTCCCCAGCGGAGTCGCCAAATTGTGTTGACACCGAAAGAGGTTCCGGACCAACACACTAGAGGGCATTGGACGCCCAGGCCGCCACGAGCTGAAGAACGCAGCGAGATAATCACTCTTACGTGGTGGAGCACGAAGAGGTTTAGAAGCAAACCACCAAAAGGATAACCAATGCACTTTCAGGACGAAGAACCGACTAGTTTTTAGGCAAACTAGCAAAGGAACTGGTGAAGCTCTCGCCCGGAAGGGACCCCGTCAGGGCAAGGACGTCACCGGGTTGCTCTAGGTCGGCCAGCAAGTCTAGGACGTCATCCTTGATCGCCTGGATCAAGACATGAACAACATGGAGAGGGTTGATAGGAGAAAGAGAGGTAGTAGATTGATTTGTTTGTCAATTGGTATGTGGTCCTTCAATCGGCCGTGATCCTCTAATATATATAGAGGGGGGTGGTCTTATCCCAGTAGGAAACATATCCAAGGCTTAATCTCCAAGTTTCCCATGTCCAAAACTTGCCAAAAACCGATCTAAAACAAACCGGTTCGAAGTCAAGCAGCCTGATTCGGTACAACCGGAAGTTCCGGCTAAGGACTGGAAATAATCTTTGTGCTGCGACAGCAATTCCGGTTGTATGGACCGGAAGTTCCGGTACAGGACTTGTTTTCTCTCTAGAAGCATAACTCTCGCATCCGGACTCCAAATTGAACATTCCATATATGTTTTTTGACCATCTCGATGAGAGGAACGTAATGATAAAGTCCGTTTCCCATTTTGACAACTTTACAAAAATGGTCAATTTTGGGTGTCAACACCCGTCACAAAGCTCGGTGGGTTGTTCGAGGGTTCTCTCAGCGGTACGACATTGACTACGATGGGACTTTCAGTCGGGTTGTTAAACCGGCCACGATTCGAGTTGTTCTGAGCATTGCTACCTCTCGTGCTTGGACAATTCATCAACTGGATGTCAAGAATGCGTTCCTTCATGGTCATTTGAATGAGACAGTCTACTGCCAGCAGCCTCCTGGTTTCATCGATCCGATTGCACAAGACCATGTATGTTTGCTCCATAATTCTTTACATGCGCTCAAACAAGCACCTCGAGCATGGCACAAGCGCTTCGCCACCTTTACTCGGGCTTTGGGTTTTGTTGCTTCAGTATCAGACTCGTCTCTCTTTGTGTACAAGGAGGGAACCAGTGTTGCTTATTTGCTGCTCTCCGTTGACGATATTGTCCTCACAGCATCCTCGATAGCTCTTCTTCGTCGGACCACTGAGCGTCTTCACTCCAAATTTGCCATGACGGATCTCGGGGCTCTTCATCACTTCCTCGAGATTTTAGTCACTCGTTTTGCCAATGGCCTCTTTCTGTCTTAGCGTCATTATGTTGTGGACCTTCTACAGCATGCTGGTATGTGTTGGAATATAAGTGAATTGCCCAGCTCTCCTATCAGCTTAAGCTTTTGGGTTGAACTGGTTGGTGCATGCAACTCAATATGGTATCAAAGCCAGAGGTCTCGAGTTCGAATACTGGTTAGCGCAATTAAATAAAAATAATTGTTGCTCACTTCTATTCCATGTCTGAGGCTCGCCCGTCGCTGAGATCTCTCGCCGGAGCCTCGACGTGAGGGCGAGTGTTGGAAAATATAAGTGAATTGCCCACCTCTCCCATAAGCTTGCTTTTGGGTTGAACTGGTTGGTGCATGCAACTCAATAGTATGGTTGTCACTCTCCACTGGATGCTCGTATGAAGCTCTCAGCCACTGATAGTTCACCTATTGCGGATCCGACACGGTATCGCAGTCTCGCCGGTGCACTCCAGCATGACCCACGTGAGCCTCATCTCGCGGTGCTCAAACGTGTTTTACGCTACGTCAAGGGCACGTTATCTGCTGGTCTTCGCCTCAGTGTTGGGTCAGTTGATACTCTCACCGCCAACTCGGATGCTAATTGGGCTGGTTGCCCTAACTCTCGGCAATTTACGACCGGCTACAGTGTTTGTCTTGGCGATAATTTGGGGTCTTGGTCCTCTAAACGGCAGACTACTGTCTCGTTCTAGCGCCGAAGCAGAATATCGGGCCGTGGCACATGCTGTTGTCGAGACATGTTGGCTACGTCAACTTCTTCGGGAGCTTCATACTCCTCTTTCTTCGGCGACGATCCTTTACTGGATATTCGCATTTTATATGATGGGTAATTGTGTTCATCATCGGCGTACGAAGCATATTGAAATTGACACACACTTTTTCCGCGAGAAGGCTGCTCTAGGACAGGTTCGGGTGCTCCCTGTTCCTTCATCGCATCAGTTTGCGGACATCAAGACCACAGGTCTGCATGTACAGTTGTTTACTGACTTTAGGGCCAGTCTTTGCGTCCAAGACTCTCCCGCTTTGACTAAGGGCGGGTATTAGAGATATACATAGATATGACTTTAGGGCCAGTCTTTGTGTCCAAGACTCTCCCGCTTTGACTGAGGGCGGGTATTAGAGACATACATAGATATGTATAGCCTGACTTGTATTGTACGTGATGTACTTGTACTCCAAGCCTTCCCTGCTATAGATATGAAACACCCCCCCCCTATATTGGGTGTGCGGTGCATTGCCCCCAAAACTACAATGCGAAAACTAAAGTTTTAGATTACATCCTCGCATACTAAACATAAAAAGATGACTACAAAAACCAAACAACCAGGCCACTCTAAGACAAAAGCGCCAGCAGTCTTCGAAAGGCTTCATGCGCCTGCTATCTCCCAAAGTTGACGTTCCTCGCTGGTAACATTAAGAGCCCTAGCAATGCTAGGAGCAGCTCCGTCAAAAACACAAAAATTGCAGCGATCCAAACAACCTGAGAATTGAGACCTTTCTTTTGCTGTTCCGGAGCAGAATGCCACTATCTCCCACCAATCATCGAGCCACTAACAAAGGGTTATCACAAACATGATATAAATAAATCTCATCAAACTAAATTGCATGCCAACCATTACCTCCTCTCTACATGGTAAAATGCAAAGCCCGCTTTTTCTCTTTTTCTTATTTATTATAGTGAGATTCAGTGTTGGAGATGTTATCTCCATAGCTGTCTCAGTTTCTGCAGGGCAATTTTTCGCAATACAGCAGACACCTAGAAATTTCCTATGTTCCCATCAATAATGTGGGTTGAACTTGTCGGTGCATGCAATTCAATATGGTATCAAAGCTAGAGGTCTCGATTTCTAATCCTAGTTAGTGTAATTAAAATAAAATAATAGTTGCTCGCTCCTATTCCATGTCTGAGGCAGGGAGCATCCACGTGAGGGGGAGTGTTGGAATATAAGTGAATGGCCCACCCATCCCCATCAGCTAAAGCTTTCAGGTTGAACTGGTCGGTGAATGCAACTCAATATTACCTACCCAAGATCTTGTTAGAAAGGTTAACATTACCTCCAAGGTAATGTTTCCTCGGATAAACTTTTGTAGCACAAACAAATGTTTGCCCTACAGATAGAAAAAAATAAAATAGATACGTACTCTTTTGTTTCCTTATCGAAATGTATGACCTTCACGACAAACCACTCGTCTTTTTCATCATCTGATTTTACCCTAGCAGCAACCTGAAATGGCAGAATGAATGTAAGTTGTAACTATTAAATAATCAAATAATTAAACAAATATACATAAAGCATGCATGTGCACCAACAGAAGAGCTAAGGCCGTGTACTAGGCATTGCATTGCTAGAGCTCAAAATCAGAGTAAACAAACTTAGGGTGCATTTGGCAAGTCAAAACAATTCTGTTTCTCGCCTGAAAGCAAACAAATCACTGCCAAATGAAACAACTGGAAGGGTTTTGCTCCAGAAACAGCAAGAAACGATTCAACTTTTTGGCCTACGCAGGCAAATCAGCTGAGACCTTGTTTCGCATGAGAAACTGACCGATCCTCTCTTGTCTGACCAGGAGTTGGAATCTTTGGCAGAGAGAAGCAATGGCAGTAGCTTTTCTTATGTACTGTTGCTTTTCAAATAATTAAAATTGATAGACAAGATCCGCGTTGACTTAGACGCTAACGAACAGGACATTGCGCCCACTGCCCTGTTGGTACATCGCCACTCATGCGCGCTGTGCTTGAAGCCCATTGAGCGTGGCGTCGAGCTTCTTGTTCAAGGCGTGCGGGGCTTGATGTAGGCCGTAGAGAGCCAAGCCCAGGCGGTATACCTTTCCTTCCTCTCCGGCAACGGCATAGCCTAGTGGCTGACGCACATAGCCCTCCATGAGATTGCCGTTGAGAAAGACGTACTCGACCTCCATGTGGTGGACCTACCACCGCGCCCTCCTCGTCCTTATGCTTGAACATCAATTCTAGGGCGACGGTTGAGTTCCTTCGAAGAATGCCAGACAACCGAAGACACACAGATAGCTGACCGCCGGCTTGCGCCCATGCCAGGCGTCATACGACGTCTTATCGTCCGGAGCCTTGGTCTCAGCGGTTCAGCAGCTACACGGCGATCATCACAGCCTCGGCCGATCGCGCCCCAGCAACACCGTCTGATTGCGGTGCTCGACCACGTCATTCTATTGCGGTGAATAGGGTGCGCAGTCAGCCACTGTGAACGCCATTCTCCGTGCAAAGCACCCGAAGCTTGCGGACGCATTCCTTCTCTGTGCCTGCCTAGTGGCGCTTGATGGCGTCTGCCATCTTGGTGTCCAGTAGCACAACCCACATGTAGCGGGAGGCGTTGTCGACCAGGAAGAGGAAGTAGCGCCGTCATCCAGCCGTGGCCAGAGTCACAGGGCCGCAGAGGTCCCAGTGCACGAGCTCCAACTTCTCAGTGGCATGGTAGATGACTTGGCGTGAGAAGGAGCGTCGCACAGCTGCTCAGAACCTTGATGTGATTGACATGTGGCATGCTACGGACCATCCCCCCCTTGCTGAGGTCAGGGCTTCGAAGTGAAGGTGCTCGAAGCCCTTATGCTAGCGTCATGCCTCATCGTCTTGGCGGGCAACAAGGCAGAGGGGTTGCATCACCTGCACATGGAGCACGTAAAAGGCGATTGCTACCACGGTTTACCTTGGAAACAAGATGGCGGCTTCATGCCAGTAACAAGTCAATGCTCCCCTGGCTTGGCCTTGAAGATGACCCAGCCAATGCCCATGATCTCAATGGTGGAGGCAACGCCAAACTTGACAGAGCCTCGCACAAATGAGAACTTGCACCACCCAATCATATGGTGCATGGCACCGATGTCGAGGTTCCATCCATCAATCTTGTCGTCGTCGGAGCTGGTGCCAAGGAAAGCGTGGGCGCGCAGCTCGTCGTGGTAGAGCAGGGCGGAGGAGATCGACGCGGGAAGGGGAAAATTTGAAATTTTCTCCACCTTACCAGGACAGACCAAGCTCTGCTTGCGCGAATGGGCTTGCCCGCCACGACGTAGAGGAAGGTGGCAGTTCTTGGCCTAATAGCCGGACTTGCCGCAGTTGAGGTAGGTAAGGTACCACCCAGAGTCACCTTGCGCTCGCCGGCGTCATCACCATTAGCATCACTCTACCCAAGGGGTCCCTTGTCCTCCTTATCACTAGCGATAAAAACGGATCGGATACGGACGGATATCGCCGATATCATATTTGTTTTCATATTTGTGTCCGGATTTGGATCCGAATACGGATAATATCAACCATGCCGGATAGGATATGATTGGTCATCGACGTCACAAATATGCGATTTGAGTATTCGGATACGGACACGGTATCGGATGTTGAATACTCGGACTCAGATACGGACGGATTAAAACCTCTCTAAACGAATTCGATCTCGAATACGGTCGGAAAATATCCATACCACTTTCATCCCTGCTTATCACCGCGTGGTCGCCTGCGACGCTCCTTGAGTGAAATAGAGCCGGAGACCTTGTCCTTCCCGAAGGCCCGTCACTGCTCATCGGTGTAGGCGCAACTTATCTCTGGCGGCACTCGACTCAGTTGGGGGGGGGGCTCCTCATGATCTTGCATGGCCTTCAGCCTCTCGGTGACATTGATGGAAAGCGCCTCGAAGTTGAGAACCGTCTCGATTGCCAGCATGATCTGGGAGTACATGGGGATGTAGGAGATGAGCTTATCCACCGCTCAGGCGTCAATGATGCCAGCGTCGCCATTGCGCGCCATCTGTTGCTTAAGGCGAAAGGCGAAGTCCTCAACTTGCTCACCAAGGTTAAAGGTGAGACCTTCCCACATCGTGCAGCAGCTGTGGAGGTCGCTAAGGCGCAAGGTGGCGACGAAGTCCGACACCTCCTTTGCCATAGCCTGTTGGCGAGGGAAGTGTTGCAATTGGAAAGCCCAAGAGGGAACTTTGGTCAATGCCAGAGGGCAGGTTTGGCTCTAGGCCATGTTCTCATTATATATAGAAAAGCAAACTTGGGATACAAGAAGCTGTACGAAGCATATTCCTTAGCATATTACTAAGCCAACTTGGCTGCCAAGATTCATAGCTTACTTAGGTACTGATAACAAATAGTAACTAGATAATTAACAAGATAAAGATAACATAGCACTAGGGTTAACCACATTAAGCACCGATCTCTGTTGGCACGACAGCGGACAACGCATCCTCCGCCTGCTCGCGATCGTGGACCGCCTTCAGCCGGGGTGACGGCCTCGATGGTGAGCACAACAAAATCGAGCAACGTCTCGATCGAATTAGCGATCTCCCGTACCTCTTCGACATGCACCGGAGAAGCTTCTCCACAACGCGTTCTTTGTAGAGGTCGGTGTCGCGATTGCACGCCATCTACTCCATCACATTGGTGAGGCGCAGCGCAAAGTCCTCAGCTTGCTCGTTGAGGCGCAGCTTAGCGTGACGCACATGGTTGCCACCGACGCACCTGGCCAAGCTCGCCTCCGAGCTTGGCAGTGGGCCTGTTAGCGATGGCGGCGCCCATCTCCGGCGGAACTACGGCGCAGATAGCCTCCAAGGCGCGCCGATCGCCCTCATATTGCACATTGCGTGGACTCCCTCCCGGAGGCCTCGCGCCTGGAGCTTGACCTTCATCAGCAAACTCCACTCATGGTAGTTGGAGCGAGCTATGGCCACCTGCCACCCGTGTCACGGTATACTTGCACCATCCGGGAGCACCCACGGCGTCCACAACAGCACTCTGGCGATGACGACGGGCGACGACGACACTCTGGGCTGCGAGATGCTCCGGGCTCCAGGCTGCGACAACGACGCTCCGAGCTTCATCTCCGCACGACGCTCCGGGCTTCATCTCCGCACACACAGCAGCGGCTGCAGCTACCATGGCTTGAGCCGCGGCTGCTGCGCTGCGCCGCTTGCTTGGCTGCTGCTTCGGCCACGGCAAGACGGGCCTCATGGCTGCTAGGATCGACAGCCTTGTTGTCCCTCTTTGGCAAGCCCGCTCCCTTGCTCTCAGTGGCTTCAGCAGCATAGCCCACTCTCAGAGGTGGAAGCCATAGTGGCGGCAGCGGCAGCGGCTGGAGAGGGGTTTTTCTAACCCTAGGCTCTTGATACCAATTGTTGCTCAGACATCAAGCAATTTTGTGGAACCCCAGAGGTCAGCTTGTCCTATGGGCCGCTTGATTGAATTGAAATTGCAAAGCTTAGTCTTACAAAGGGGACGGCTACTGCTTATATATAGCAGGGCCTCTACCTACTACATGGCATATTCTTGCATAAAGAAAAGATTCTTAGGCTACTTGGTTGCCAAGGCTTCTCATGATCAATTTGAGAGCCAAGGTACCTCTACCTACTACATGGCATATTCTTTCATAAAGAAAAGATGCTTAGGCTACTTGGTTGCCAAGGCTTCTCATGATCAATTTGAGAGCCAAGGTACCTCAAGGCAACTGAAAAAAGTGCATAAAGATACAAATACTAGGCATGATCACTGTCAGACAACAAGGGAATTGAGGCCTTTCTATAATTGATGCCCAGCCTGCAAATTGATTCTTGCACACCAATCATCAAAGAACTTGTTAAGTATATGAAGACCCATCTAATATAGGCCATGACCCATGAGGCTCCTGTATATAGTTCTCCACTAATGAAATGATTATACTCTCAAATCCCAAGGATAGTGACACTCTTCACTGATCTGCAGGGAAACGAACTGCAGGCTTGACTCTTTTACAAGTTTGAACCAGAAGTCTCTTGCAAAAACACAAAACAAGAGCGAGTGGTTGATAGATTCTTCAGCTTGATCACAGTGAGATCTTCAGGATGAGGAAGCCCTCTTCTTGACAGTCTTCTGTCCAACAGTCATGAGAAGAATTTACATATTCCTAGAGCCCAAGTTCTCTTTCTTTTTTCACATATTCCTAGAGCCCAAGTTCTCTTTCTTTTTTCTTAAACACGCAGGATTGTTGTGTATCAATATATCATATAAGAAAAAGACAGGAAAAGAACCCAGTTTCTCCAAATTCTAGAGACCAAGATATTCCCTGGAAGAGACTTTGCCAAATATATTTTCCAAATTCAAATATTTTGCAATGCACAACTAGAGGACAGATATCATATTCCTGGCGTAGCATATTGCATGGAGTTCAGCTCCTTAAACAAGGCATGATTTGGAGGATTGGAAATGGTGCAAATATTAATATTTGGTCTGACACGTGGCTGCCTCGGGGCAGCACAAGAAGACCCATCACACCACGAAGATCATCACTGTTAACAAGAGTTTCAGAATTAGTCGACCCGGTTAAAGGGACATGGGATGAGCAACTGGTTATGGAAACCTTTTGGCCAGAAGATGCGAACGTCATTCTCAACATTCCAATAGATGTTAATATGTCTGATTGGCTAGTGTTGGAGTATATGAGTTGTGGCCCATGTGGCCCATGTATGACAACTATATAGCCACCCATCTAGGGTTTGGCCAAGGTGTGTGAATCTTAATTTCAACATGGTATCAAGCTAGGTTTTCCACTTCTCTCCCTCCCCTACCCTCCCCAGCCGCCAGGGCGCCGCCGGCTGGCTCCTTGCCGCCGCCACGGCCATGGCCGGGCCTCCTCCTCCTTCCCCCCCTCTCCCCATCTCTCCCTGGCAGCCCGACTCCTCCTCCAGCGCTCAGAGCTGCAGCGGACCTACCTCGCGCTCGCCCCTCTCCTGGCTGACAGCGCGCGCTCGCCCCTCTCCCTGGCAGC
>DXKC01031780.1:0-14015 GCA_031170775.1 Cymbopogon citratus
CGAGCTGTCCCCGTCGCGGGCCCACAGCATAGGATTGGGTAGAGGAGAGAGAGGAACGCAATTTTGAGTTCCCTCTCTCCTGGGATCGCAAAATCGGTCCTCCTTTCGGTCGTCCGTTGGAGGCAAGTTTGCAACCTCAAAAACACTGTGCCGACTTTCTTTATGTTTGGGTTGCGTTTTGGGTTATCCGTTGGAGACAGCCTAACATGCATATTAAAACACACAGTGTGGCTTGATGGGGTTACCGATCTGCGATTGGCACATGCCACGATCGACGCATGGCGTGTCGATGTACTAGTACAACGTACACGGTAAACCTGGTTTCCCTTCAAAATTTCCAAATTTTTACACTTTCTCCTCGTCACATCAATCTATAGACACATACATATATGGTGGGACATTAAATATAAATAAAAAAATAAATAATTGTACAGTTTAGTTGTAAATCAGAGACGAATCTTTTGAGTCTAGTTAGTTCATGATTGATAATAATTAGCAAATAAAAATGAAAATGCTACCGTGCAAAAAAAAAATTTAACTTTTTGATTTTGGAGAGGATCCAAACAAGGCCTAATGCAAGCTCGTTTACATAATCTGAAATCTAGCTTAGTACATCAATATCTCCGGAGAACGTACGTCGTGTTCTCGTTACATTCATGGCCTGGCCTGCTGCTAGACTTTGCCTCACACACAAAAAAAAAAATGTCGAAGATATTTCAACAATAGCTAGAGAGCACTTTCAGACTTATACGCGCGCAAGAGAGAGAGATATAGTTCGATCGGATGCCAGCTGCTGAGCTGTGACCTAAGTTTTGTGGACTTGTATCCGTGCATGCATGCTACATTGCTACGATCGGATTCTTTGGGAAAATATCTCCAGTCCAATAAGTCTCATGTCTCGATCAAATAATGCCATCGATCTCGGTCGACAGCGGCTAGGGAGGCGAGACGACGATATCCATACAGTTGCTACATGCATGCATGCATGGTCCTCTCGCTGTCGCCAAATTCTCATTCCGCTCGTGTTCTGGACGCTTCCTACGTATGGTTGCTGCTTCTGTTACGTACACAATATCTGCCCGTACGTATACATCCATCCAGACAGAGAAACGATCCAGAGCCACTTTTTGTGCGCGCGCGCCGGGAGGATATTGCTTGAAGAGATACTTGAAAACTAAAGGCAGGCAGGCACAGCATATGCATATGTGTATAGCTGGCTGGCTGGCTGTAACGGTCTATCTAGGGACCAGGGCGTGGGCGTGCATATGCATTATGCATATTGCATACACAGACCAGACCAGACACACCATGCATACGATCGATCGAGTACCTGCGATGCATCATATCGGATGGGCAACTTGATGGGATCCGGCATGAGTGCTGCATCGGCCGGCCAGTGATATGAGCGAGCTGATGGATGTCAAGAGCGCGCAGTGATAACGGCTTCCATGTGCGCGCGCGATTTAATTATTCGGGCCTGTTTAGTTCCCTCAATTTATCCCTCAAATTCACTTTAAAATATCGGTAAATGCATGGAGTACTAAATATAGATGAAATAAAAAACTAGCCTTCCTATCACATAAAAATTCACTATGCATCACGTTAGTCAAAGTTTGGACAATTTTTATCAGATACAAACGAAATGCTATAGAAATTCTGAAACAGTGTTTCTAGCGCCAATTTTACGATCTAAACAAGGCCTCGGCGATGCGGGGCGCCACTGCTGTTGGCACCGTGCATCTTTGTCGCATCTATCAGACTATCACAAATTGCTCCGATTTTCCGGAGATATATACTCCGTATGAGATAATAATACGGGTATACCCCATACGTACACGTACGTACGTATACGCTAGCTACCTCAGTCGTCGTTTACTGAGGAGTAGGGTAGGGATCGCAGGTACTGTACGTACGACGATACGACTGCTTGTCTACTACTGTACATGATGCTGATCACGACACCAGATTTGTGTTGCCACTCGCCACAGGGGGCCAGGGGTGTACGGAGTACGTACGCACCCGCGCGATCACTGCCACGGTGAGGTATCAGGTATGCGCGGCCGTATTACATAATGGCTTGTCGTGTACTGTACGCTGGACTGCATGCGTGTGTAGCACACAGCACCAACATATGGGTCCGGGCCCGGGGACGGGGAGGGATCAGGAGGGGTTGGCATTGTAGCGTGCTGCGGCGCTGATGGGGAGGCATGCATGCCAAAACACGCTGGGAAATGGGAATAGTTCTAGCTTCGTCCTTGATCGGACCTTGGCTCAGTCTATGTTTGAGGTTGGAAGGCCGTGATTTTTTTTTTAAACTTGAACTGATTTAGATTCGAATCGACTTCCCCTCCATTCAGATGCTTGTGTGAATTGCTGTACTATACTACGGTCTAGTCGAACACATTTGAAAAACAGGCAATGAAACAAGCAAAAGGGGACAGTTCGGAGTTTGAACCGTGACTTTGTGTTTGTGGGTTTAGCTCAGCCGGCGCTCCGTTTTTCTCTCTTTGACGACGGAAAATCCGCCCCCCCATCAGGCCTAATTTCCTAAGCCCAAAGACGCGAAGGGAACAGCTAGCAGGCCCAAAAGGCAGCCTTGGTGGCTCCGGCGCCTCGAAAGTCCTGGGCCGTGGCGGCGACAACTTAGAGAACCCATTTATCTTTTATAATAACAACTTGCTCAAAAAATATTTTATTTTATAACAAATAATGATTTTTTATATATAATCATGGACAATATATATTTGTACTACTCCAACTTTTTCTGTCTGCATCCTATGTATTATTTCCCTGTTTTGGAACAAATATTTATGAGATTGTAATATTTTGTTTTTTACATAGAAGTCATGTTGAATGGAATAATTGAGTATTTGGCTGGTTGTCAGTGTTTCTCTTCAGATAAGTCAAAGCTGAAGCTCTCCTAAATGGAAATCAATATAAGTAATTTGTCATGATGTGATCGATAGAGCTCTACACATGTACAATTATTATTAGTTTGTTAATGTATCTTCCAAGATCAATTCAAATTTCAAACAATATGAATGATCAATTAAATAGAATCGAAGATGTAGCTCAACTTCTATAGCATTTATCTATGCATGAAAAAGTTACGGGATTCAACTCATCGCATCTCTAATTATTAATTATATGAATCTATCCTCCAAGATAAAATCTAATTTTAAAAAAGTTTTAGTATCAAAATTGGTGATGTAGCTCAATGCATAGAGCATTTGTCTATGCATGAAAAAGGTACGAGGTTCAACTCCTTGTATCTCTGGTTACCGTTTTTATTATTCTGTTTCCAAGATTAAATCAAATCTAATTATGAAAAATATATGAATGTAGAACAATATATGAATGTAGCTCAACTGGATACGGTGTTTCTCTATGTATGTATGAAAAATGTATGAGGTTCAACTTGTCGCATCTTCATTTTTTTTATTAATCTATCTCCAAGATAAATATAATTTAAGAAAGTCTACATTTGTCAAAAGAATAGAATTTCGGATGTAGCTCAACTAGTAAAGCGTTTATCTATGCATGAAAAAGTTATGGGGGTTTAACTCTTCACATCTCTAATTATTATTTTTATGAATATATCTTCAAACATTAAATCCATTTGAAAATAATTTGCAGTGGAAAATTGAACAAAATTGGGGATGTAGCTCAACTAGTAGAGTGTTTATCTCTACACGAAAAAAGGTACGAGATTCAACTCCTCGCATCTCTAAACTCGCATCTCCAATTATTATTTTCTATTAATCTAAATTCAAACATTAAATCCAATTGAAAATAAATATTTGCAGTGGAAAATTGAGCAAAATTGGGGATGTAGCTCAACTGGTAGAGCATTTATCTTTGCATGAAAAAGGTACGGGGTTCAACTTCTCGCATTTCCAATTGTTATTTTTTATTAATCTATATTTAGATATTAAACCCAGTTGAAAATAACTGTAGTGGAAAATTGATCAAAATTGGGGATGTAGCTCAATTGGTACAGCGTTTATCTATGCATGAAAAAGGTACGGGGTTCAACTCCTCGCATCTCCAATTGTTATTTTTTATTAATCTATACTTAGACATTAAATCCAATTGAAAATAGCTGCAGTGGAAAATTGATCAAAATTGGGGATGTAGCTCAACTGGTAGAGCGTTTATCTATGCATGAAAAAGGTACGGGGTTCAACTCCTCGCATCTCCAATTGTTGTTTTTTATCAATCTATCTTCCAAGATTAAATCAAGGTTCAACTCCTTGCATCTCCATTTATTATTTATTTATTTATCTGTCTTCAAGAATAAATCAAATTAAAAATAGTATGTTGTGGCAAACTGAACAAAATTGGAAATGCATCTCGACTGGTGGAGTGTTTATTTATGCATGAAAAAGGTACGGGGACTAGTGCAACGGGTTTCCTTAACTCCCAATAGTGATTATGTGTGTGAATTTTTATTATTTAGAGGTTAGGAAGAATGATTGTCTAGGGAAGGAAAAACGTCTCAGAATCGGACCAGTGGCATAGAGCAGGCACTGGAAGTCTGAACAGGGCATAGAAAATTGCTGCCGCCCCGTCCGTGCTCGGCTGCTCGCAGACACCGAACCACGCAGTCGCTACCGCCCACGACAAACGAATCAGGTATACGGACAGCCACATCCTGCATCCGCTGCCGCTCCGCCGCCGCCCGCCGGCGGCAGGGCGAGACGGCGACAGGGCAACCAGTTACCACCACCGGAGAACCAGTGTGTTGGGAGAGCCCGCTCCTTTTTTTTTTTTTTTTTTTTGACAAAAAAATTCTCGTCCGGTTGCCGCCGCTCGCATATTTCGCGCCGGCGCCGAGTAGTTTCATCGTCAGCACAGAGCCACATGCCTAATCGTCGCCACTCCTTACGTACCAACAAAACAACGCCGAACATCGACACGAAACATGGCGTTTGAGCGAAAATCCCAACCGATGTGCATCGACAACAACGACTGGACACGTATCGATGTCCATCTGTCAATCGGCAACGGAGAAACACAGGCGCGGCGGGCCTTTCTCCAAGAAGCAGGGAGCCATCTGCCATGTCGTCCGAGACATAGCTAGTGCCGCCACCGGGCTCCACCACGTGCACTGCACGCAGCCACGCACCCTGCCGGGGCGTCGGCCGGGGCGATACTAAATTTGACAAGGTCGCGAAAGGTATCCGGAAAGGTATATCGTAATCTGGCATGGGTAGTTCAGTTCAATCGGTTTTCACCACTTGCGTCTCAGTTTAGTGTTTCACTATGTTGACCAGACTCACAGCTCGCGATGTGTGCTCTGGCGTGCCGCCGGACCGCCCAGCCGGCCATTGTTGCTGCTTTCAAATGTCTAAGTGTTGGATCCGAGCTCTTGACTTCGAAAATCAAACGCGGCCGCGCCGTTTCTCTGACGAGGCTCTGCTTCGGCGTCCGCACTCCGTAGCTGCCCTGTTTGGCTTCACGTGCCTTTGCTACTTACTACTAGCTGAATCTCAGCTCGTCAGGCGATGAGTTCCTATTCCTATACTCTGACGAATAACAAACAAATTAAGCCGCCGCCAAAGGTGAACTCTGGCCGTGCTCGCCGTAGCGTACCTCGCAAGTTCCTCCACCACGCGTCCCTTGGCCGTGACGCTGACCAACAACTACCAAGCCGTTCTCATTTTCCCACGAGCGCAAAATGGACAGCACAAACTGAAATCCGAACGAAGATCCAGCAGCACTGAACAGCGACGGAAACATACGAACATCCACACCATGACAATGACATCACCCGGCTCGATGTTCTGGCGGTCCGCCAAAACCCGCGCCAAAAACTGGACCGTGGCCACGCATAGAATTTCTCCCGTTTTCCCACATGCCGTCCCACTAATCGGACCGGTTCACCATCACAAAACTCCCGCGATATTCATATTCATATTCATACACAAACGGCTGCGTGTGGCGGCCTATTTAAACCCAGGAAGGCAGCGCAAGCATGCAAAACACACCTCCTCCTCAAACAAGGAAGTGGCACAGGGCGCCTTCGTTCCAACCGTCAGCTCTTGGGAATGGCTTCCACGGTGACGCTGGAGAAGACGACCACCATCGTCCAGAGTGATGACGCCGCAGGTGTTGTTGCTGGATCACCCAAGACCACCATGCGGTCTCCTCTCCTGACGAACAAGAAGGAGGCAAAGGGAAGGTGCTGCGGGCACAGGTGCGAGCTCATCAGCTACGACAAGCTGCCGGAGTTCCTCAAGCACAACGAGTTCATCGTCGACCACTACCGCAGCGAGTGGCCCGTCAAGGAGGCGCTCCTCAGCGCCTTCTCCATCCACAACGAGACCATCAACGTCTGGACGTAAGTTTGCATCAGTGTTCGTTGCCTCAGTGCTGGCCGGCGGCGGTGCTCAATTAATTTAATTCATGGCATCGGGGTCTCGATCTCCTGCAGGCATTTGATCGGCTTCTTCGTCTTCCTCGCGCTCACCGTGTGCGCCGCGACGATGGTCCCAACAGAGTACGAGTCACCTCACACGGCGACGACGTCGTTCACTGGCCTGGCCAACATCACCGGCGGCAACGCAATGGTGCTGAGGAGCTACAGCGCCGACGGAGCGATCTGGGCAATGACAATGAAGGCGTTCCGCAACGTGTCCGTCGTCGAAACCGAGTCCGCCGCCGCCGCCGTTCTATCAGCGGCTGCACCGCCCGGCCGTGTCCCGCGGTGGCCGTTCTACGCGTACCTGTGCGGCGCCATGTTCTGCCTGCTGATGAGCAGCGCGTGCCACCTGCTGGCGTGCCACTCGGAGCACGCCAGCTACGTGTTCCTCCGCCTCGACTACGCAGGCATCACGGGGCTCATCGTCACCTCCTTCTACCCGCTCGTCTACTACACCTTCCTGTGCGACCCGTTCTACCAGGCGCTCTACCTCGGCTTCATCACCGTCTCCGGCGCCGCCGCCGTGGCCGTCTCCCTGCTCCCGGTCTTCGAGCGGCCCGAGCTGCGGTGGGCGCGGGCGGGGCTGTTCGCGTGCATGGGCATGTCGGGCCTGGTGCCCATCGTGCACAAGATGCTCGTCTTCGGGGCGCGACCGGAGGCCGTGCTCACCACGGGGTACGAGATGGCCATGGGCGCCTTCTACCTCGCCGGCGTCGTGGTGTACGCCACCAGGGTGCCGGAGCGGTGGATGCCCGGCAAGTTCGACCTCGCGGGACACAGCCACCAGCTCTTCCACGTGCTCGTCATCGCCGGCGCCTACGCGCACTACCTTGCCGGACTTGTCTACCTCGGATGGAGGGACATGGAAGGGTGCTGAGGCCAAAGGGCCTCAGTCCTGACGGCTGACGGCGACGCACCAAGCTGTAGAAATTTGACCGGCTTTACTTTCTGTTGACTCTTTTCTTTTTTTTTTTGTGTGTGTTGAATTGTATTTCTTGCTTTTTATCTTTTATTAATTGTTTTTTGGCACAAGTGAACATACACATGTAACAATTCAAAGATGACGGTAATAATAAAAAGATCAACTGATGTCGAATAAAGGGGAAATATTGCATAAATCATTATGGTACTATATATTCTAATGTGCCATAATCGATATATTTCTTTCTAACGTGAGCCTTTACGAGATTATTTTCTTCATGTGCCATTGGTGACCAGCGATTTGCTGCGTCCAATGATTAATGAAGAACCCAGGCTTTTTTTTAAAAAAAAAATGTATGAGCCTCGTCTAACTTAAAGTTAGAGGAAGTCGTGTGAGTTGTAGTTGGATCTGACGAAACCCACCTGTCAGTACCACGAGACAAAATCATTTCCCGTAGAAAACACGCGTAAGACATCACCTAGCTGTAGAAATTTGACCAGCTTTATTACTTTCCGTTGACTTTTTTTTGTGCTGAATTGTATTTCTTGTTTTTTTTTTTTTGTGGCACAACTGAACATACATGTAACAATTCAAAGAGGATCTGTAATAACCAGATCAACTGATGTCGAATAAAGGGGAAATTGCATAAATAATTATTATGGTAATATCATTATAGTTGATGTGTCTATCTTCCACACGTGATTTTTTTACATGATGATCATATGCTTCCAGTGAGACTGATTTAATCAATTGGACCACAATACAGACTCTAAGGGTCTAAAACTATTTATTACCTCAAACACTATGAAATTGGAGTCTAAATAAGACTTGTAGTCTTGTTTTTTTTCTCCATCTCTCTTCAATAAATATACCACCACATCAGCAAAATACCATAAATAAGAGGATAATAAATAGTCTTGGACTCTATGGTAGTCTTGCACTATGAGTGTCCTAATACTCTGCTTTTAAGCAATAAGAGTAAACAATGTCAAACTCAGGTTACCAACGCCAACGAGAAGCAGGCGAGAAAAGGGAAGGTTACTATATAGACGATATTACAACAATCAAAGCAGCGATTGTTATAGAAAGTTCTAAAGTTCGACGCTCTAGCCGATGTAAAGTCTTTGAGCCGATCATGTTGTTGACTTTAATCACCATGGATTCGTCATTCTCCTTTAATTGATCATATTACACCACTCCTACATGGTAGAGATTGCAACATACATGACATCAGTTGGATTATTTGGAAACTTCTTTATAATGACCATCAAAATCCTATTTTACCAAATAGACCATGACACCCCCTGCATAGATGAACATGTTTAAACATTTGGGTAGAGAGAACTTGTTTGGCACAAAGCCAATTTATATAGAATTCAGCTAAAAAGTGAGGGACACTGGACCATCCAAATGTCTGTCTGAGAATGCCCCATGTGAAGCGTGAGATAAGACATTTGAAAAAAAAAATATGATCAATAGATTCTGGAACACCACACAAAGGTGTAGTTTCCATTTCATTTCCAGCCTCTTCTTTTTAGAGTTTCTGTTGCTTGGAGTTTGTTTTGCCACTTTGCTCTTCAAAAGGATACCGACAATCCTATTGGAATCCCCTCCATTCATCAAGAACCTATAAAGGGATCTAGTAGAGAAGAGCCCATTCTTCTCCAAAATCCAAGAGGGCAATCATGTAGTGATAATAATGTTCTATGGTGATGGTCCACATGATGGTTTTGCTACCAGGGTAAAATTTAGTTGATCAATAAGTACTACAAAACATTTTAACTAAATCTTAAACCTAGATTTTAACATTTTAACATAGCAAGTTCAAGCAGTTAAATCTCCAAAAGCCATAGGAATGATAAAATATGTTACAATTTCCATGCAGACAAGCAAACCAAATGTTGCAACACATATATAATCTTCAAATAAAGAAGAAAATACATGTTTATACATTAGGGTACAAACACAATTATCTATAAATCCATGGTGGTATATCAACATCTAGGCTTGTCTATATTAACCAAATGGACATTTCTTCCAACTAAAACCAATACCATGATGCTTTGTCCTGTATTGATCTTAGCAATGGGGATACATGGTGTCCTGCTATTTTAGGGAACTTCGATACTAAATAGTGCATTTAAGTGACCCTGCCAAAACAAGAGAATAATATTGATCCTCTAATGCACACCATTATGCTAGCAAGATGTGTTGCTCCAGATTTATATCATTATACAAAATTGATGAAATATCCATAATTTTGAGGTTAAAAACTTGGGTTCATAACGAATCATTCAAACCCATTGTTTTACAAGAACTAAAAATTAGTGACCACACATCGACAACATACAAGAGATAAATAAGCTAGGAAATTGCTAACTATCTATCCAAATTCAAGGAACCATGAAGCAAAATTTAGTTCCAAAGATTATGACAACAATTATTTTAAATTTATGAGTATTCAAGCTTACTCAAGAATTTATTTCCCTATTTTGCATGTTATGTTAGAGACCCCCTAAGTCTGTGAAAAGCTCAACTATTAAGCCTAACAACACAATTGCGAGAATTTAGGGTCTATTTAGAATTTTTTACTGAAGTCTATTTAGAAATTAGGGGGGTCTCATTTATAATTACGAACTCCACTGAGAGAATATATGAAAACAACTACCTCGGTCCTCCCCTATAAAGGGGGGGACAAAGGCATGGAAGAGGAGGACTCTTTGCCTCCCATTCTTATTTTCTCTTTTCCTCTTCTCTTGCCCTCACTTTGTTCCCTATGAGGTATAGGGAGACTGTAGGCATGATGATGCTACTTGACTATAAGCATGATGGTGTGAGATATGCTTGTGATGTGAGACTGATATTTCTTCTTTTGTCCTTTTTTTTTGCTTTCGAACATATATATTTAGAAGAACATGTCCTGATGATGTAATTAGACACAAAAGTTTAAACTAAAATATAGGCAGAGACTATTCAATGATTTGAGGAGGTCAAGGAGTTTTTTATAAACACAAAAGGTTGAACTTGAATATGGGCTGATAAACATTCATTGCTGGTACTAAGGAAAAAAGCAAATAACAAATTAGATTAATGAGATGCAGAGATTTATGTTGTGGGAAACTAATTAATCGATTAGGTGGGAGAAAGAGACGGGGTTGTCTTTACTTTAAAAATTAGGAGTAATGAGATATTTAGAGGACCCACATACTCTAACTATGATCGAGCGACCAATTCACCAAGCGGCGCTACGGTCCATGCATTTGATTGCTAGTATTGTTTGGGTAGATGCGGCAAGCAACATTGCCGAAGTGCAGATAGCCCATCTATTGCCACCACCTATCCACCTCCAGCACCACAGTATCCGCTCACTAGAGTGGCAAGCACGCAATAGGTCGTGGGCCATCTAGACAATTTAGCTGCCACTACTATTTGAACAAAGCTTAATGCTGATTTCATCCAAATTCAGCGAAATTAATACTTCATCAATCATTGCCCTATCTAGGAAGAGGGCAACTTGGAGTATCCACAATGTAAAGGGCAGTGTCTTCTGTTGAATGTAAGAGCATTATGAACCCCTTCATGATGTCTTCGGTCAAAAATAATTCTAATCTTTATAGAGACCATATATTTCTCTCTACTCTTTCTGTCCATAGCAAGTGTGACAAGGTTTGTGAGTAAAATGGGATTGAATTCTGGAGCAGAAAGCTCTTTAAGTCTTCAAATAAGTTTTGGGACGTCATGAGATAAAAATACTCATGAATTATGTAGCTAGATTCTTCTTTAAAAGACTTCACCTTTTCAACATTTGTATTTTGCATCTCATTAGCTAGGGCAGCATATTTACTAAAAGAAGCATCAAACCATCCTTGAGATATAGTTATTGAAACTAACTTGTCAAAAAGGGCTTTAATAGAAGGAATATCAAGACTCAGGTCACCAAGAGCCTCAGCTAGCCGAGAAAAACCCTTTGAGATTTGATTAGAACCGATCAGTAAACCTATAGCTACCTCCTTCAATAACTTGAGGATTAATGGCTATGAGGATATGTTGTCCATAATGAAGGTGAGAGCATGTTTCACTACCTCATGATGGAAAAACGGAAGGCTAAGTTATACTATATATCTAAAGGCTTCATCTTTGTCTCCACTCTCAGTATACCCTCTTGATATTCTGAATCTTCCTTTTTGCTTCTTCTACAGTAAAGTATGTGCTTCCACCCTATTTGCATTCGTCTAACTCTACATTGTAGCGAGCTGACAATTGATGGATTCAATGGGCAGTTTATCAGAAAGAGTTGGAGCCTAATTAAGTATGATTTCTACAGGCTTTGTTCAGAATTCCACTCTCACATTGCTGATCTTAAATGTCTTAATTATTCATATATCACTTTGGTCCCAAAGAAGTCAAATCCTGAGAGAGTAACAGATTATAGGACAATTTCACTCCTCAACTCTACAATGAAATTCATCACAAAAATCCTAGCAAATAGATTACAGAAGGTAATTTTACAGGTTGTGCACAGAAATTAGTATGGCTTTATTCAGGGAAGGACCATTCAAGACTGCTTAGGTTGGGCTTTTGAATATCTTCATCAATGCCATGCCTCTAAAAGAGAGATAATTATTCTCAAATTGGATTTTGAGAAAACCTTTGACATGGTTGAGCATAGTGCTATAGTTGAAATTCTGAAGGCAAAAGGATTCCTAGCTAAGTGGTGTAAGTGGACAGAGCAAATTCTTAGCACAGGCACTTCTTCTGTACTCCTCAATGGGGTTTCAGGGAAAGATTTCCACTGCAAACGAGGTGTTAGACAGGGTGACCCATTATCACCACTCTTATTTGTCCTGGCAGTAGATCTACTTCAGAGTATAGTCAACAGAGCCTATCAACAGGGGCTGTTTAATCTTCCTATTCCCAACAGAGATGTTGAGCATTTTCCCATAATTCAGTATGCAGATGACACCCTCCTGATAATGCAAGCAGATACTAGGCAGCTCTTTTGTCTGAAAGCACTATTGCAGAGCTTTGCATCCTCCACACGCCTCAAAGTGAATTTCCATAAGTCTTGCATGATACCAATTAATGTTCCTTTAAACAAGATCCCACTTCTCACTGGGGTTTTTGGTTGCATTCAAGGGGAGCTACCTTTCACCTATTTAGGGATCCCACTTGGCACCACTAAGACCTTGGTAAGAGATTATGTTCCTCTGATATGTAGAGTGGAGAGGAAATTGTCAGCTAGTTCAATGTACCTGTCTTACTCCAGAAGGTTGCAACTAGTCAACTCAGTTATCTCCTCTATTCCCACATATTATATGTGCACACTGAAGCTGCCTAAGAAGGTGATTGAAACAATAGATAAGTTCAGGAAGAATTGTCTATGGAGGGGCTCTGACATCAATGCAAAAGGCTACAATTTGACAGCATGGGAGATGGTCACTCAGCCAAAAGACAGAGGTGGTTTGGGGGTCAAAGATTTGAAATTACAAAATGAGGCTTTACTCCTGAAACATCTCCATAAATTCTAAAACAAGGTGGATGTACCTTGGGTTTACTTGCTCTGGTCCACTTATTACTCACACAAAGTACCACATTTAGCCCCAGCAAAAGGATCTTTTTGGTGGAAGGACATTCTTAGTCTCTTTTCACTTTTTGAGAATGTTGCCTATTGTTTATCAGGTGTTGGTGATACTATTGGGGTGTGGATTGACAAGTTGTTCAATGCAGATGAGCCACTATCAAGCATATACATATCCAAATCTGTATGCATATGCCCAAGTGCAACTGATATCAGTGAAAGATTGTCTAGCAACAGCAAATTTGCTGGACTTATTTAGATTACCAATGTCCAGGAATAAGTATAATGAATTCCTGATCTTCCAAGATGCTCTGAACCCGTTGAGAGATGACAGCACTGAAGATGATGCATGGGTCTACAGTTGGAATAATGGTCTATATAGCTCCAGGCAGTATTATAAACACATATTTGTAGATGTTGTGCCTCCTAGTCCTTTCAGGTGGATTTGGAAAACAAAATGTATTCCGAGAATTAAGTTCTTTGCTTGGCTTCTGCTTTCAGATAGGCTCAACACAAGAGAATTGTTGAGAAGAAGGCATAAGCATCTGGAAGAAGGTTACAATTGTGTCATGTGTCAAGAAAATGTAGAAGAATCATTGCAGCATCTGTTCTTTGAGTGTGCTTCCAGCCAAAGTAGATGGTTTGCAGTGGGTATCCAGTGGAATGTCCAGCCTGATCTGTACCAGATGCTGCAGCACCAGAAGGCCAATTTTGTAGGTCCCCTCTTCATGGAGCTCTTTATGCTCACTGCCTGGTGTATTTGGAAAGAAAGAAATGATCTCATTTTCAATAATAGACTACCATCGATGGCAAGTTGGAAGGCGAGGTTCAAGAGTGAAGTTAAGCTTCACCTCTTCAGAGCCCAGAAAACCACAGAGTGTTTATAATGAATTGGGTGGATGCTTTGTAATTTTGGTTTCCCTCCTTCACCTAGGGCTGCTTCTGCTTAGGCCTATTCTTCCTTTAGTTAGGTGAGCGCCCTCTGTCCCTTTGTTAGCACCTAGCTAACCTTTGTATCTTTTGCACTGTACTTGCCTTTTAATATATTCCCAGGTGAAAGTCCCTAGTTTGGTTTTGGATAATTGATGAAA
>DXKC01031781.1:0-16916 GCA_031170775.1 Cymbopogon citratus
AAAAAAAACAGATAATAGCACAACAATGCAATAATTATACTACCCTACAATGGCACAATGGAACAATGGACAGGTTGTACATATTATTCAGATAAGAGGACATGAGGGTAGTAATATGGTATGGCGTATAGTACGTGCCTGCACTTGGCTGAGGACGGGGAAGGTCTCGATGGATTTGTAGTAGTCGGCGACGAAATCCACCATCCGGTGGCCGCACTCCCGCAGCTGCTCCGCGTCCATAGGTCGCAGCAGCCACCCGGCACCATCGTCGCCGCCGCTGCCGCTGTTCGTTCCACCGCTGCTGCCGCCGCCGTCCCTTGGAGGAGTACAGAAAACTGTCAAGAAATGGAGGAACAAAGCGAAGATATACCAATGCAAACAAGATGAATCTAAAACAACAAATACATGAGGGTCGAAGGACGAGGAAGAGATTACATGCTTCAGAGGACGACTGGCGGCGGCGCGATGGTAGGACGGGAGGCGGATGCGACGAGACAGACAAATGGAGTGGTGTATAGATGGATCACTGGAGATCATTTTATCCTAAAAAGGAGGTTTTGAGGTTGTTTCGAGTGTGGATAGCGTGCCCCTCGATCGGGACCCGGACGGAGATACGCATGCTCTTTTTGGCATCATGTGCAGGAAAATATTTTTGGAATTTTGGCGTCATGTGGAGGAGAATATCGTATCTTTACTGCCAGTCCGAAGTGCCGAGGTTACCCCTGTTGTTGGTAAATTTTCTTCTTTTGCTAGTTCATTCAAATTTTTTGAACTGGCCAAAAAAAAAAGTCCATTTCTTCGCCTATCAGGTGAAATTGCAGAATTGGGGAATGAACGAGGGCGGTGACAACCCCGTGTTCATCCTCCCGGTTGTTTGTTTCGTCGCGGTGCCTGTTGGGCCGAGCAGCCTAATAGCGCGCAGACGAAAACACGGCATGCTGCTCTGGTGAAGTGTAACACCCTAAAAATTACACTCTTTTAAAATAGTTGAAATTGATTTATTTATGCTTTTGTGTGAGCATTCAAACATGGGGAGATAATAAACTTTTGTGCAATTAAAAATCAATCATGATGTTGAATACATGTTGTTGCATACATGCTGCTGCATTTTATGTATTGTGATGACTGGATTTGAACCAAATGCTAAAATGATTCAAGACCATTCGAAAAGAGCTTTGGAAATTTATTTGGGAAAAAAAGACATTCTTTCTCCTCCCCCTCCTTTTCCTTGTTTTTCGGCCCATAGGCCTGCCCAGCCGGCCTGCTCCTCCTTTCTCCCCCGCAGGCCTGCTCTCTCATCCTCTTGGGCCGGCCCAGTTCGGCTGGAGGTGCCGCCGCTGCCCTCCCTCTCCCCTTTGCCACGGACCGGGCGGGCCCACCTGTCGGCGCCGTCCCTAACCTCCCTCTTCCTCTGTTTGAACTCGGTCACCGGAACCGCCACCGTCCCCGCGCCCCGTCCTTGTTAAATAGAAGCGCAGCACCCTTCGCTCCGCTCCCTACCGCCCCGTTCCATTCACCCGTCGCTCCGCACTCGAGGATAGAAACCGCAGAGCTCCGCCGGAAGCCGCCAGAGTGGAAGTCGCCACTCCGCCATACTGCCTCTGCTTTTCGGCCTCTGGAGACCGTCGTCCAGCAGTAAGGAACCTCCCGAAGCTACCCCTCCATTGAATTGTTCTGTATTGCTCACTTCCTGTCGTTTTCACTCCGTCAGAGCCGTCGGAACCGCCGTCTGCCATTCTCCGCCACTCGCCGTCCTCGAGCCGTCTCCGTTCAAATTAAAACCTTGGTGAGCTTCACCTCGCTCCTCTATTCCTCCCCGTACCTTCTATTTTGTGAATCGCAGACCCAGCGGTCTTGTTCCCGTGCGCTGGCGAGCCGGCCATGGCGCCACCCCGTCATTGGTATACTCTAGTCTCGATTTTGGCCTCAGTCGAGTTCGCATTGCTCTCCTCTCTCTCTCCCTATGCTATCAGTACGAAGAACCATGGACCCTCGCCCAATTTCGCGAGCTCCGGCGATCCTCCGCCGTCGGCTAGGATGGCATCGCTGTCGGGCCACTATTCCGGCCGGCCGGCGTCTCTCTCCCCCCTCTTCCTTCTGATCCTGGCCGCCCGTTCTTGATCCAGCGACCAAAGATCGAAGAGACCCCTTCGCGGGTTGATTTGCTAAAGAGTCCTCGAGTTTTCTTGAAATCCTGCCCGCTGTCCTTCCCTAAAATCAAAATTCAAATTTCATTTTTATTTATTTTAATTCGTAAATAGATTTCGCGGTAATTACAGTTTTGCCATCAATGGCTTATAACTCTCATAACTTTCTCATTTCAAATCCGATTTCGGTGATTTTGGCATCTATGTGATTGTAGTGACGTATAGAACAGTTTTGTAAACTTTTCAACTTGTTTTCTCTCTGTTGGTGTACTGTTCTAATTATAAACTTATTTGCTATGCATGAATGCTTTTGGAATGTGTGTTGTTGATTTTGTCGATCGGGTCTAGACGGTGAGGGATTTGTTGGGAACCCGGAGTTCTTCGATCAGCAGGATCAGCAGGACCAGCAGAAGTTTGTGAACCAAGGCAAGTATAGTATGGGATCTTCCTTGTTGTCCTATTCATCGTAATCCTACTTTAATTCATATTGCATGTGTTTTAATTTGATTGTCCTAGAAGTTTATCCTAGATGTTGTTATCCTGTTCTTTGACAGCTATGGGTTACTTGCATATGGGTAGAATTGCTAGTGCTTAATATAACTATACAAGTTATACCTATTGACTATTGTTTCTATGACATGAAATGATGAAAAATTTGATGATAACAACATAATCTGTGGGCAAAAGCTGGGACTGATAGTGCAACTGTGAAAGTCACATGATTCTGATTTTAGTTAAATAAACAAGATCTTTTCTAACTTGTTAGAGGTTACCCGAAAGGGCGCATTATGGAGCTTGACACTATGGGTATAGCGTAGCCTCTGTTCCTAAGAGTACTTCTGCGTGAGTGTGCCTTGCTTTGGAAAGGGGGATTCTATATCTGATTGCCGAGTTTGTCTAGCGGCCCTAACTTGTTAGACGGACCTGCGAAAGACTTCATAGTGAACCCTGCCGGCCTTCCTTAGAAGTGGGTTAAGAGGCCGATCACCTCGGGCGAAAGGATAAATCACGATTCACAGTGAAAGTGCACAACCTCTGCAGAGTGTGAAACTGATATATCAGCCGTGCTCACGATCACGAGTGGCTCGAAAAACTCACGGAATCAATTGTTACTTATGCCACTAAACAACAGGTGACTTATGATGCTATATGATGGTTCTATGGACTATGATATATGATTTAGTTGGAGAATTGGGTTGCTTAAGCAATACTTGATATTACTTAATTAGTATTAAAACCTTGACTTACTAAAATTGCTAACTGCAGTATGCCAGTGTCATCCATTTGAGCTCATAACCCCATGTTATGCTTGTGGAGTACGAAATATACTCACGCTTGTTTATTTTCAATACTTTGAAAAATCCCGGATGTGTCAATGGATATGAGGACTTCTCCGAAGATTTCTAGGTTTGGGTCTACCAGTCGACCGTCCTTGTGTTGGAGCTTCCACTAGAGAGTTATCATTTACCTTCCGCTTGTGTTGTAAGACTTTTATTATCATATATCATTATGTATTGATGATACACTTTGTAATTTGTCATTATATGTGTGATTTGACTTCCTGGGCACACATATGGCTAGCTCAATTTTGTCCTTTAAAATTAGGTGTGACAAATTGGTATTAGAGCCGTGTTGACTGTAGGACGCAAGCCTAGATAGAAATGACCGTTTTAGTTTTTGGTTACTTATTTTTATGCTTACTACTTCATTCTTGTTATTTTGCTAAAAGTTATTATGCTCTTATCCTTTATTCTATTATAAAATTATTGATTCTAATCTTACCTTAATTTAAAAAATAGATGGACTGTGACCAGAAGCCTGTCCGTCTCATTGCCAGAGCCTACCATGCTTTGTTCACTTCCCGGGCACCACAGCAGCAGAACAAGGTCATCGTCATATCTGATGATGAAGAGGACCTTGTGATGGATGAGAGTGCTTCTGAGGATGAGGAAATGTTGCCTATACCTACTACTCCTCCACCATCCCCACCTGTTCAAGTGGTGGATGAAGAAGATAATATGGCTTGGTCATCCTGCCACTACTTCAAGCTACCTGAAGAGGACGCCTACTACAACAACTTGCTATATGGTGTGTTTGCGGATTACTATCCTAACTTCCATGCCACCATCCGGTACCAGGGCACTATGTATGAGCATCCTTTGGAGGCTACTTACTGGAAGGCTGAGATATATGTCACCTCTTGGAGCCAAATCAAGAGAGCCTATCTGATTGACATTGTCTTTAGGCCCAAAGCTAGGCGAGCTACTGCTGAGGAGGCCATGGAGAATGCTGCACAGGAGGCGTACCTCTATTATCATGGTCGCCGTTTCCAGGCTATGATGGAAGATCGCTTCAGGTTCCTCCCACGCAATGATGGTGAAGGATCTATTGTGGTTCTAGATCCTCCTGAGGATGATGTGACCATGACTGCTACTGCCACACACATCGACACCATGCAATGAGAGAATGGTGCACTCAAGAAGGCATTGCATGCTTCACAAAAGACTATGCGACGTCTCCAGAAGCAGATGGATGTCCTGCGTAGCCAGCTTGGACAGCCCCAAATCTACAAGAAGAAGCCCAGCAACATCGTTGTGGAAGATGCAGCCCCATAGGTATAGTGCTCCCATGAAAGAAAGATATCGTTTGGTTCGTCTGTCGTGTCTAGTCGTTGTGATCTTGTGAACCTTAATTGCTTAGTTTCTTGTGTTGATGAACATGGTTGATTTGGATCTCTGAATGTGTGTTAGGATAGTGTGTGCATGTCCACACATTGCTTGGTGTTGAATATTAATTTTAGTTAATGAATATATCTAGTTCGGTTATCCATATCAAATCTCTGCTGTGCTGAAATCTGGAGCAATCTGCAATATTCTTGTCATATCTCTGAATCCGTGGTTCAAAAAGTTATGAAATTTTTCTGGGAACATGTACACTTCTGTACCTTTCAAAAGGCCCTAGAATTATGTCAAAATTTATTCTGTTCTGTGAGATATAGCTGTCACAAAATGAGGTTTCTGCGCAGTCTGGAATTCAGAACAGTATCTGATTATCACTGATTTTGATCAAGATAAGCTCAGAATCTGTAAAAGTGTTCTAAATAAAGTTTGTTACTGACTTTCTAAGCTTTCGATCCATGTATGGTACACAGTTTTTGGACCTTTGGAACTTGAGATATGAATTATTTACTGAGCTGTTGGTTTTGGAACTCGTTCAAAAAAATCAGCAATGTTTATTATCATTCATAAATGATCTATATATTGGAAAGACTCTAAACTTCTCACACATTTGTTGGAAAACAGATGGCAGCAAGAGGCGGAAGAAGTCGAGGCCGCGGCAGAGGCTGTGGTAGGGGTGCACCCATTGACCCCGCCAATCCGCCTGTGATGACAGTGGAGCAGTTGATGGGTATGCAAGCTCAACTGATGCAAGCCATGATGCAACACATGGACAACGAGCCTGCTGGAAGACCTCCGCCTATTCAACTGAACATAGCTCAATGCAACGATGATGCTTCATGCCAACTCTAGGGACCAGCTCAAGATTGGTGGGACTCATTTCAGTATGGACGTCCGAATGATGCTCCCGAAGTCACTTGGCAAGAGTTCTTTGACAATTTCTGGTCATACCACATCCCACAAGGTTTAGTGGATCTAAAGCAAGAGGAATTTTGAAATTTAGAGCATGGTTCCATGTCTGTTGCTGAATATCGTGACAAGTTTGCTCAACTGTCACGCTACTCTCCTGAAGATGTTGACACTGATGCCAAGAAGCAAAGTCGCTTTCTTAAAGGTTTGTATGATGGTCTGCAACTCCAACTCATGTCCAACACCTATGAGAACTTTCAAGCACTTGTCAACCGTGCTATTGTCATTGACAATAAGCGCAAGGAGATGGATATGAAGAAAAGGAAGTTCATGGGACAAGCACCTAGAAGTAACAGTCATTAGCATGCATTCCCTCAGCAAGGAGATCAATACAGTGGAAATCAAGTACCTAGGGAGTGCCCAACAATACGCCAGTGAAGAATGGAGCCCCAAACAATTCCAACAAGTGCTTTAACTATGGAAAAGAAGGTCATCACATGTCCTACCATTGTCCAGAGAAGCAAAACCAGCGTGCACCTCAGAACCAGAGGCCATTTCAGAGGCCAAAGAACATTGTCAAGGTGAACCATGTATCTGCGGAAGAAGCACAAATGACACCAGATGTGATGCTTGGTACGTTCAACATCAACCCAGTCCCTGCTACTGTTCTGTTTGATTCTGGTGCTTCGCATACTTTCATTTCCCACACATTCATTAGACAACATAGCATACCCCTCTGTGCTCTTAAAAACACAATGCTAGTCAATTCACCTAGTGGGGAATACAAGCAAATCTCTTTTGCCCCTCTATTCAGTTGTCTTTTAGGGGGGTAGAGTTTCTAGTGAAGCCTATTGTGCTGTCAACAGCTAGGATTGATCTTATTTTGGGTATGAATTGGATGATGAGGCATCAAGCTATTATTCAGTGCCAAGAAAGGACAATATCTTTGACAACACCAAAGGGAGATAGAGTTAGTGTTGATATTGTGATGCAAGGACAACAAACAGCTTTTGTGAACCAGCTAGGTGGTAATGCCAAAGAGGATCTGAAAAAGTCTTATCCACAATTGTTTGAGTAAGCATATGAATCTCGAGGACGAGATTTTCTTAAGGGGGTAGATTTGTAACACCCTAAAAATTACACTCTTTTAAAATATTTGAAATTGTTTTATTTATGCTTTTGTGTGAGCATTCAAACATAGGAGATAATAAATTTTTGTGAAATTAAAAATCAATCATGATGTTGAATATATGCTGCTACATTTTATATATTGTGATGACTGGATTTGAACCAAATGCTAAAATGATTCAAAACCATTCGAAAAGAGCTTTGGAAATTTATTTGGAAAAAATACTTTCTTTATCCTCCCCCTCCTTTTCCTTGTTTTTCGGTCCATAGGCCTGCCTAACCGGCCTGCTCCTCCTTTCTCCCCCGCAGGCCTGCTCTCTCTTCCTCTTGGGCCGGCCCAGTTTTAGCTGGAGGTGCCGCCGCTGCCCTCCCTATCCCCTTTGCCACTGACCGGGTGGGCCCACCTGTCGGTGCCATCCCCAACCTCCTCCCTCTTCCTCTGTTTGAACTCGGTCACCGGAACCGCCACCGTCGCCCGCGCCCACGATCCTCCGCGTGATTGTGGGAGCATCCCCGCGCCCTGTCCTTGTTAAATAGCAGCGCAGCACCCTTTGTTCCACTCCCTGCTACCCCGTTCTGTTCACCCATTGCTCCGCACTCGAGGATAGAAACCGCAAGCTCCGCCGGAAGCCGCCAGAGTGGAATTTGCCACTCCAGCACCGTACTGCCTCCACTTTTCGGCCTCTGGAGACCGTCGTTGAGCAGTAAGGAACCTCCCAAAGCTACCCCTCCATTGACTTGCTCTCTATTGCTCACTTCCCATCATTTCCGCTCTGTCAGAGCCGCCAGAACCGCCATCTGCCATTCTCTGCCACTCGCCGTCCTCGAGCCGTCTCCTTTTAAATTAAAACCTTGGTGAGCTTCGCCTCACTCATCTATTCCTCCCCGTACCTTCTATTTTGCGAATCGCAGATCCTGCGGTCTTGTTCTCATGCGCCGGCGAGCTTGCTCGCATTGGCCACGGCACCACCCCATCGTTGGTATTCTCTAGTCTCGATTTTGGCCTCAATCGAGTTCGCATTGCTCTCCTCTCTCTCTCCCTATGCTATCAGTTCGGAGAACCATGGACCCTAGCCCTAATTTTGTGAGCACCAATGAGCCCTTCGCTGTCGGCTAGGGCGGCGCCACCATCGGGCCACTGTACTAGCCGGCCGGTGTCTCTCTCTCCCCCTTTTCCTTCTAATCCTAGCCGCCCGTTCTTAATCCAGCAGCCAAAGATCGAAGATACCCCTTCATGGGTTGATTTGCTAAAGAGTCCCCGAGTTTTCTTGAAATCCTGCCCACCGTCCTTCCCTGAATTCAAAATCCGAATTTCATTTTTATTTATTTTAATTCATAAATAGATTTCACAGTAATTATAGTTTTGCCATTAGTGGCTTATAACTCTCATAACTTTCTCATTTCAAATCCGATTTTGGTGATTTTGACGTCTATGTGATCGTAGCGATGTATAGGACAGTTTATAAACTTTTCAACTTGTTTTCTCTCTGTTGGTGTACTCTTCTAATTATAAACTTGTTTGCTATGCATGAATGCTTTTGGAATGCGTGTTGTTGATTTTGTTGATCGGGTCTAGACGGTGAGGGATTCGTTGGGAACCTGGAGTTCTTCGATCAGCAGGACCAGCAGAAGTTTGTGAACCAAGGCAAGTATAGCATGTGATCTTTCTTGCTGTCCTATTCATCGTAATCCCACTTTTATTCATATTGCATGTGTCTTAATTTGATTGCCCTAGAAGTTTATCCTAGATGTTGTTATCCTGTTCCTTGACAGCTATGAGTTACAAGCATATGGGTAGAATTGCTAGTGCTTAACATAACTATACAAGTTATACCTATTGACTATTGTTTTTATGACATGAAATGATGAAAAATTTGATGATAACAACATAAGGAATTATCTGTGGGCAAAAGCTGGGAGTGACAGTGCAACTATGAAAGTCACATAGCTCTAATTTTAGTTAAGTAAACATGATCTTTTCTAACTTGTTAGAGGTTACCCAAAAGGGCGCATTAGGGAGCTTGACACTATGGGTATAGCGTGCACTACTAGGCATGTGCTCATCAATGACGTACCACTTTCATCACTGAAGACTCCAAATTCTTCACTAAAAATCATCTATGATGAATTTATGATAAAAAGTCGTTCGTCATGGAATGAGCGTCATACATTGACTACCGTGACGAAATGCAAATTTTCATCATAGATGTGCATCCATTCTATAACAATATAGCAATTGTCATAGAAGGGAATTCATTCTATGACGAAATAGTTTTGTCATCGATGTGTACTGTTTTCGTCATAACATGATGCTCCGTTAGGCTGCCAAACGACGTTTGCCACGCTGGCACCTGATGTGGCTGCTGGTGTGGCAGGCCACGTGGATGCTGACACCTGACGTGGCAGCTGACGTGGCTACTACCTGACATGGCATGACACGCTGGCACCTAACGTGGTAGCTGACGTGGCTACTACCTGGCGACACCACGTGTCCTTATTTTATTGGGCCACGTGGCGCGCTGCGGTTGGTCCATGTGGCGTACTGTGATTGAATGACATTTTTATCATAGAATTTAATATTTTCGTCACAGATCAAATTGCAATTAAGGTCACAGTAAACTAAATTTTTGTCACTACAACTAAACCAGCTACAGCAACAAAACATATCTAAACTAGGGACACAGCCAACCACCAGTAACAACGCTTTCATCTCTGTTCAGTGAAGATCACAGCAAATTGGCACCCACCAGCAACAGCACAGTCTGCATACACAATTAGCGGGACCGACCAGCGAGTACGAGCAGCTTATGTCGAAGAAGCGGCGGCAAGAAGAGAAAAGTATATTAACTATAAATTGCACACATTATTGCATTGTATAACATAACACTATAGAGCAGAAACACACAGGAGAAACAAGTGGGGCAGTAAGTTTGATCAGGCAGAAGAAAAACACATTATAACTAAAACTAAAACATCAGGTATCATTGGAAGGAATTTGAAGATCCAATTCCTGGGAAGAAGACATAGGTATATGTAATCCCTAGTTCAGATGTGTACTCAAAACATATAAATATATACTTTGGCAGATGTGAACTCATGTCATCCCTAGTTCAGATGTGCCACAGAAAATTTAAATGCCATCACAAGAAAATAGGCCATCATAATCACCAGAATAAATAAAAAAATAGACAGTAGTGCATGTCATCACACAATTTAGTATGGATTTGGCAGTCAAACTTGATTAGGACAATTATTTATTGAGTAACTTTTAGCATATTGTGGCATACTCAGGCAACTACACCACTAATAACTGTGGAAAAGGTCAAAAGGGCAGCACAGCAACAGATACCTTTCATGTTGAAGGAGTGTTATTGATGGACAAGAGATGCTTGATCAGCACATTGTTTTCCTCCAGTGCCTTGTTGGTGATCTCTGACATCTTCTTCATCTCCTCCATCTCCTTTTGCTGCCTCGCCAGCTTTTCCTCAGCTTCTTCACTTTTCCTCAGCTTCTTCACTTTTCTTCTTGTGCTCCTCATGTTCAGTTTGTACAGCAGCCCTAGCTTCAGCTGCCAGTTCTTCCTGAAGCTCGCTTTCATTTGATGATGATGCTTCAGAGGATGCCACTGCTTTGATGCCAACACTCCTCAGGAAAATGTTTGAGCTATTCTTGGAGAGCACCTGGGACATAACCTGCATACTGGATACTGCTGTCTCACCTTCAGCAATAGGTTCTGTCCTCAAAGCTTCCATATTTGCCTGCAATTTGAAGCCAACAATGACCATATTTCTATCAGGACACATATCTCAGCCATGTTTCAAACAATTTCATAACAGAAGAGATGATCAATCATTCCATATACACATGTATATAGTGCTGCAACTATAAGTATAAAGTGTATATCAAGAAGACAGGAAATTCAATAATATATCATCTCATGCTAGTAAGTGTGAACTGGTTCATCTCCACAAAGACAAGAAATTCAATAATATATCATCTCATCGGCAAGTCACACTGCTACACAAGACAGTTCCAGGTTGCCAGAGTTCAAGTGAGATTACCTATCTTTTCATTGTTAGGAGACCATCCTTTTCTCTTTAAAATTTAAAATAATCAATTAAAACTTGCAAAATGCTCAAAAACTAAGTCAGGATCCATCCTTTTAGATTGGTGGCTTCTTTGAATATCACAGTATACTGAGGATCTTGTTAGGGTTAGACGGAAAGCAAAGGGTATGATGCACATATTTTGCTGCATGGACTGAAGATAGTCTGGCTCTGATCTAGTCACTGCTAATACCTATTTAATTATCTCTTTTCTGTTATTGGGAGGATATGATGCATATATTTTGCTGCAAGGAATGAAAGCTATATTCAGCTCCTGGTATACTCTATTTAGAGAGTAGGGTTCACTAAAAGCTATATTGATTGCACTAAGTTTGTTTAGACAATCACTTCATAATTTCCAATACGGTTCTGGTTCGTAAATGATGTGTTCAATCGAGAAAGGCAGTTTAATATATGTATATTCAGTATGGAATGCAGAGGACTTTGAATTGAGATAAATTAGTATGGAATGCAGAGGACTTTCAGTATGGTTCTTTTTCACTTGAGAAAGACAGTTTAATATATGTATATTACATACCACTGCTTCTCTTGCTGGTTCACTCAGGCCATGCTTGGAGCTGGTATGGTAGGTCTTGAAGGCCTCCACCACATCAAGTTCTTCATTTTGCTCTGTGCTGGGTTCTGCATTGTTGATCCTTTGTTTCTGTTTCATAGATAATCAATTACAGCACAGTTTTGTCAATCTTATGATACAAAGTTAGTCTTATGTAGTGAATCAATTACTTACATATGCATGCAAGTGTGCCACATAGCTCCGAGAACCGGTGGTCTGATGATACTTGACTTTAAGGTGATTAATCTTGTTCTTTTCACAAGTTTCCTAAAATAGAAACATGTGAGATGAGATCATAGGGCTCAAAGCTTTGGTAACTAAATGATAAAGAATACCCATACCATGTTCTTTGGATTAGTCCACTTTGCAACTAGAGACCTCCATTCTTCATCAGACATGCATGCAACTGGAGAAGTTGTTGGAATCTCATTTGCAGGTACACCATTGAAGTACTTCTGCCTCAGCCAATAGCGCATTTGTTAGACCCCAAAGCGCAGTATATCAGTGCAAGCTTCCTTTGTTGGATTGTGTTGTTTGTCAATGGCCATGCGCCCCTAGTCATTTGACAATTCCATATTGAGTTAGTACATTTAGGTTAAGAAGATATACAACCACAGAAATAGAAAGGCACTTACAGAGAGACCGCCCACAAATTCATCGTAATATTTGTTGTCTTTCTTGTATTCCTTCCAATGAGGTAGGATAGGAACGCTGTCCCGAATGACGACACCAGACTCAGATGCAAACTTGGCTGCTTGAACAGGTCCATGAGGCCTTCTTTTGCCTTCAGCAACAGATATGGGCAGCCTCTTTCCCATAGACTTTGTCATCCTCTACAGCTGTGCTCTCTTGGTGGGTGGCCTGAGTTTCCTTGGGGCTCGCTATGCAGGAACTACAAAACAGAGTTTGCATTTAAGTGCTTTAGTTCCATGCAAATCAGGCAAAGATAACACATATTGGAATGACAAAAGAAACTATTGCTTGCCTGGAGTGTCTTCCTCTGCAGCTACACTGTCTTCACCAGCACATGTACTGTATTGAGCAGCAGCTGCACTGTCTGCAGCTGTATTGTCCTGGCCAGCAGCTCCATTGGCTTCCTCTACAACTATATGAGACCCTTTTGGTGTTTCATAATTCATCACGACTATGTGTAGGACCCTCTACATTCTGCCCATCTGCCGCTGAACATTGAAGTCTTTTGGATGATCTTGTTTGGCCTTGAGGAGGTTGCACCTGTGATGGTTGAGATGCCCTCACTCTCTTAGTAGCCCGACCTCCCGACACCATGTTGGTACCTGTCTTCTTCTTGTTCTTTGAAGCGTGGATGATTGGTTTATACCCTGGAGGATACTGTGGGGAAAAAAGCAAGTCTTGTGCATTAATAAGCAAGACCATGTATTGAATAACATGTATGAATTATGAAAGAGAAGACTTGCATCTAAAAGCAAAGGGCATATATTAAACAACAGATTAAAAACATCCAAATGCAATGCAAATATTCTCCATCTAGTATTTTGAAGATAGAGGAAGCACCTTAGTTGCCATGGGTTGTGGCTGGTCATCAGATTTAGTGTCATCATCATCATCACTATCTCCTTGATCATCAGATTCAAGGCAATACTCCGATGAATCCGAATCTTCACTACTTGTTTTCTTATTTGCTGATTTTGTAGATTGTGGTAAAGAATTATTAAAGTCAGAAGCCATTTTTTAGTCCAAGCTATTCAAAGTACTTTTCATTCACCGCCACACGTGCATCCCGCTTTCTCTCATATTCAGTTGTCGGAGGTTCTTACAAGAACAAGGAAATTGTGTCTATCAGAGATTAAAAAGGAGGGAACTATAGAGATAAGAGATAGTAATACTAGATGCTAATTAGAAAAGAGGTAGGAGCTATTAGTGGCTGCTGAAGACGTAAGGGAAAAGAGGCAGGAGGTTATAGGCAGCATGTAAGAGATCAGATAAAAGAGTTAAGAGCTATAGGTTTTGGTGTACTATCAACACACATGCATGCACACTGCTACAACCAAATCCAGATCATTAAAAACGATGCAATGAGTACCATTATAAAACTAGCAAGAACCCAATAAGCACTAACACAAATATTAGGTACACTGTTAAATGACAATGATCAGGAACTAAAATATGAAACATGAAGTAGCCATTTACTAAACAAAATTGTCAGTGACCATTTACTAAACAAATGCTTTAGTTTCATTCATCATTCAATCTATTTGAATAAGAAAGGATAGCAGTGAAACACTGATTGACTGCAACTAATCTTCTATCATTACATAAGAGACATAACCAATTCCCTAGAGCTCTATGTTTGACAAAATCAACTTAGGCCAACTAAAATGTCTTCTATCAGTTCTCTTGACTGAACATTCAGTTACATATAAAAAATAGTACACCAAACACAAGCATGCACACTGATGGCTTCTATTTTAGATTCAGAACCCAGAAACACAATGAACCAAAACTTGGTAGAGAATTAGGTATTAATCAAACACTCAAAATAAGATAGTAGAGATTAGTCAAGTTGTATTCACTTGTAAAAAACAGTACTAGTCATATTAACAAAGTTCAATCCACATTTTACTCCATCCACACTAAAGCAACTAATCTAGATGTCAACCAAGATAATGGTAGCAATCAAAAGCCATTGCACTCACATTTATCTTAGATCATGCAGAAAGATGTCAACCAAGTTAAATCTTGATTTTTTTATTGATGCTATGTTGTAGCAGCTATGCCTCTGCATTAATTCATAGTCCTGATCCTAAAATGTAGTCCTTGTGGACAAAGAATGAGGTACTGAATCATGCTTATTATGGGAACTAGAAAAGGATGAAATAATCTCAGCACATAAACATATTGAGCAGAGCTAGCACCAGAACTAAACATATATTCAGATCTAGGATAAACCTCATTTGGCCATGAGAAGGACGCATACACATACATAGCACTATGGATACATTTAGAAAAGCTATGTATACATTCAGAAATGCCTAACTGTTCATGGATACTAGCAGTGTGTTCTACACATACATTCACCTGATCTACAGAATTGAACACATCAAGTCCTAAAAGACATAATAGTTTTTCTCACCTTCTTCTTGTTCAGCAGTTCTCTTCCTACCTTGCCCCCTCGTTGCCACCATTGGTCATCAAAAGGGAAGAAGACCTGGTGCGGTGAACCATAGTCGATGGGGAAGCAGATCCAGAGCGGTGATGGAGCAGGTCGGCAGCGGCGATTGTGTTTCGACGGTGCAGCTAGGGTTTGGAGAAATGGAGGGGTGGGAGAGGGGAAGAGAGGACGAGTGGCCAAGTGGGTGAGGAGGGAGAGGTGTATGTCGGCGACGACGGAGCTCATGAGCAACGAACCAGCTCGGCGGCGTCAGTTGTCTTCTGACGGTCACAACTAGGGTTGGAGAAATGGGGGGTGGGGAGAAGAGAGGACGAGAGTGGGGGGAATGGAGATATTATCGGTGTTTTTTGGCAGCCTTTTTGGTGGCTTTTTTATTTCAGGATGACGCGGTGAAATGTATTTTTGGCGCGCATATCTTGTGTTTTTTGGTAACTCTTGGCCTTAAAATAAAACAACGTTCCAGATCTGATGAAAATACTTCAATAGCGCAATGGTAAGGCAGGTTGAGGTTTTGCCTGAGCACTCAGGTTCGAACCCAATGTGGCCTTTTTTCATCATTTTTTGTGTACATTATTTTTTAATCATTTTTTGTGTATATTATTATTTTTTGCTAGTTTTTTAATTAGTATATTGTTGCTTGATGGTCATGACATAAATTCAATTAATTTGGACAAAATGGTACTACACATCCCCAAAAGCAAGAATATCTCTCACTTAGTGACAAGACTATGTATGAGACAAGTATGATTTTGTGAGGATGTGTATGTCCACTTTCTCAGAATTAGTTGAAACTTTTTTGTCATCACTATACACCAAAGTGAGGTGTCAATGCAGGTTTTTAGAATTTTTTGGCTAACTTAGGGTATTTTAACATTTATGCTTCACTAATCCAACCAAAAATTACAGTAATATGCAAACTTGGTCAGAACATTGCATGGATGCACACAACATCATAGTTTGGTTCTGTAAACATGTCAAAAATTTTTAAAATGGTTTGGACAAGGTGGTACTATACATCTTCTACTAGGATGAACATCTCTCGCTTAGTGATAAGGCGATGTATGAGACATGTATGATTTTGTGTGGATGTGTATGACCACTTTCGCAGAATTAGTTGAAACTTTTTTTGTCATCATTATACACCAAAGTGAGGTGTCTATGTAGGTTTTTTGAATTTTTTGCCTAACTTAGGGTATTTTAACATTTATGCTTCACTAATCCAACCACAAATTATAGTAATATGCAAACTTGGTCAGAAAATTGCATAGATGCACACAACATCATAGTTTGGTTCCGTAAACATGTCATAAAAATTTCAAATGGTTTAGATAAGGTGGTACTATACATCTTCTACTAGGATGAACATCTCTCACTTAGTGACAAGGCTATGTATGAGGATATATGTTACGCATTATACCCATGTGAGGATGTGCATGACTAGTAAGTACTATGATATGCAAAATGTAATAAATAAAAAAACAAATGAGTTTATTAAGCAATAATATACTAATTAATAATCTGTATGCCTTTGTGAGGAAATAAAAAAGCACCAAAAAATGGCTCCCATTGGGTTCGAACCCAGGAGGTCTGGGAGGCACTCAGTGCGCCCTACCAATGCACTACTCAAGTGTTTTTGTTAAATCTTGAGCACAACTTTACTTAACCTGGTTATGATACTTAATCCCGTGCAACCTTCCCACGGCGCTTGAAGCCGCATGAAGGTCACCCCGGGGCCAGATACTTAGAAGAATCCAAGGGTGAAGCGGTCATTGAGGAGAGCCCCTCCTATATACCCCTGTCTTCCCCTTCCCAGGATATCTTCAACTCTTGGAGCAGAGAATTCAGGCAGTGTCTATGGTTCCCACTCTACTGAGCATAATATTCCTACTGTTCATCGAGCTTCAGCCATGGGAGCCCTTACTACTAATTCCCCTCAAGATTCAGCTCCCCCTCTCCTCCTGCTAGTAGTCTTCGTCCTCTTACCTCTGGCGGCCATCCCCCCGTTCTTGCTCTACTCGCTGCACGCCACGGCCGAGCGCTAACTCAGATCCCACCCCTCCACCATCTCCTCACCACCCCTCTGCCGTCTACTGGCCCCAACGCGACGCGGCCTACGGGCACCCTCCGATGCGTCTCCAAGCCTAATCCACGCCGCGCCGCACCTGCCATTCCCAGCGTCGCCGCGCCTCCCGCCGTTCCTAGGCAGCACTCCACCGCAGCGAT
>DXKC01031786.1:0-10447 GCA_031170775.1 Cymbopogon citratus
CCTAGTTAGTCAAAGTTTGAACAATTTTTACCAAATAAAAACAAAATACTACAGTAATTCTGATACAGTGTTTCTGACCCCAATTCACCGATCTAAACGAGTCTGGACAGCACCCGTACGTACGTGCGGTCGACATGACGCCTCCTGCGCCGTGCTTCGAGCTCCTATACACGGGAACACAGGGGCTGCAACGACGGGAACCGGAAGCTAACGACACCCACAGCGTTTTCGCGCTCGTGGCCGGCCGCGTGACCTGGGGCCGGCCCTGATCGGCGGCCGGGTCCGCCGACAGCGACGCCGCGCCTGGCTGCATGCAGCAGCTGTTCTCCGGCGTCGACCTGCAGGACACCGTATGTCTGGTGAGCCGTGAATGAAGGTGAGGGGACGCTGTCCGTCCGCTGTGCCTGGCTGGGGGCGGCGACGCCTCCAGCAGTTGACCGCGGAACAGTGGCGGTGGGCTCGCCTCGCCCGGGCGTCCTGGGCGCCGGTTGGAGTTGGAGCTAGGCATGCATGCGCGCAACGGCCGGCCGCGCGCGTCCGGACGTGGCAGTACAGTACGTGGTACGACGCCAACCGCAACTGCTGCTGCCTGCCGCCTGCTTCCGAGAGCGCCAGAGAGGACAGGACAAGGGCGGGTGTCGCCGTCGCGCCGTACGGTGGTCCGGGCTCGAGGAGCTGGTACAATTCCTGTCCGGGGGTTTTTTCGCTGGAGGCATCGATTGCTCCCGGGCCGCCCCGTGACCATGTGTTTCTATGCCTTGGATTTTTCACTTTCAAGAGAGAGAGAAAAAATAGACATGCATAAACGGTTTTTTGGACTGGTGTGCATAAACGTTACTCACACCGTCCCCGAATGAAAGTCGTGGAAGAGTTCAAAATCTATCTCTAAAAGAAAGTTGTTGTAGAGTTCTGCACCTATGCCTAGCTAGCTACCGCCGCACTCAGTACGTGCTAGCAAGAGTTCAGACGCACCACCTGCCTTTGCCCACTCCACAGCAAGGGCCACCAAGAGTTTACGTATTAGGAGTAACAAGGAGGAAGTATTAGGAGTAATGCAGACCATTTTTCATCTCCTTGTTACTCATCCCAAACCGTGAGGATGGAGGACGATTTTAACTATCTCTTGCTTTAGTAGTAATAACGATGTATTGTATGAGCTTTTATATGTTGAAGGATGGAGCACATCAAACGATGGATACTATAAGAGCTAAGTTTATCTAGCAACGAGCACAGCACAAATTCGACAAGGAGTAGAGCACAAGTTCATTTATATTTTCTTTCATTGCCATTTTGTAAATCTTGCATGGTGTATATGTTTAAGGATCCTTTTGGTTGGAAGGACATCACAAAGTCCAAGAGAGACCTTTTGGGAATCTTGGATACAAGCAGTGGCGGATCCAAAGGGGGGGGCTGCCGGGGCTACTGCCCCCCTAATGATCCTATTTCTTCATTAAATCAATGTTGATTAGCATCAAATCACCATTAATCTTTAGCCTCAGCTGTAAGTCTCTATTGTTCAGCCCTCTTTAATCTAATCCTGGCTCCGCCACTGGATACAAGGCTGGTGGATAAGCCGACTGATGTAGTTCTATTGAGAGGAAAACACTGTATCAGCTGTGCTGATAAGTTCAAGGGAACAAGTCTGAAGATTAATAATGTTTGTCTTTGCAGGTGTAGTTTGGACTCCGTAGAACACTAGGAACAAGATGGTTGTCTAATAGAAGTTCCCCGACGGACGTCATGTATGTTGCTCTTTCAATGATGCAAAAGTGGAGCAATTTGATAAAGAGAAGGATGAAGCTTGAATACAAAGTTTGAACGAGTCCACTATCATCTGAGTGAAAAGCTTCGTCCCTAGTTTTTTTTAACACAATGGCAGGAGTTCTGCTTTTCAATTAAATAGGGAAACAAAAGAGTTTTTGTACAAGCAAAGAAAGAAAGAAGAGTGGGTGTCAAGCCACTGTTGCAGAAGGAACACATAGAAGCACCCTCAAAATGCTAGGCTTGAGCGAAAGCTCTGTTTCTTTGCTCGATGTCGTCCATAATTCTTGCAGCCACCTGAAGCATCATCTTGAGGTGTTGTTGAAAATTCTTCTATTATGCTCCTTCCAGATGTCCCAGAAGGTGTAAATCACCGTCCCCATTGAGCCTTCTTTGCATTGAAATCGGTACCTTTCTTGATGTTTTTTCCCACCATACTTTGGTATGTACAGGATCATCCTGAACTTGTGACCACAACTCAGGGAGGTTCTCCCTGCTTTCGGATGTAATTGAAATTTTGATATGTAATACCCTAGGTTGGTCATGTGGATATGCTATACTTATTGCTTTCCTAAGATCTCCGATCTCCTTCAGGAAAAAAAAATCCACTATTTATACAATTATACTAACCTTTTTGTTTTTAGACTTTTTTTAAGATTACACAGTAAACACGCGTACGCAAATCTTACCCCTATAAGCACCTTTGAAGGACTGGGCCGGCAGATCTTCAAGTTAACGAAGGGCGGGACGTCGCCTACCACTTAATGCGTAGCGCCGGAAAATCCCAGAAAAATGTACGAGTACCAGGATTTGAACCCTGGTGGGTAGGTTCCACCAAGGAACCCAACCGACTGATCTATGATCAGTTCACACCTTTTTGTTTTTAGATAATAACTAGCAAATATGCCCGTGCGTTGCCACGAAAACGGAAAAAACAATTAAACATTATTTATGCAAAACGATAATGTGAATGATGCATATCCACTTATGTTTTATATGCTCTTAATAATTTATTTATGATGACCATCACGACCATCTCTCGACCTAGGCACATGCTTGCTCCTCCAGCCATGGGCACGCTAGGGCTTGGCCTGAGCTCCGCTGCGATAGCCAGAGGTAGGGTAGGAGGAGGTTGCTACCTGTGCATTGTCGCCATAGTCACCGCCGCCATGGCCAACACGTGTGGGAGAGCAGCTAGCAATAGGTTGTTGCCAGAGGGGAAGACAGTGGGATGAGTGGCAGCACGTGGGGACACAGAGGGATGAACCGTGTCGGGCATGGTCGGCGTGGCATCGGGAGAGAGGGAGTGACGACGTGTGATGAGACAGAGAGCGTGCGGAAGGGCGTCAGCTAAACCGTTGCCTGAAGGCATAATTCTTTTTCAGTCGACCGGCTTGTGGGAAACATGCGAATTAAAGTACACCTTGGTACACGTTTACTTTCTTTGCAAAGTGCACATACATAATAATTAATGAACACACCTATAGACGAAGCACAACCTAATATATTTGTGATAGATCACATTTTTACGAAGCTAACGAAACTGCCTTAATTTTGCAAAATTTTGTATTCATAGAAAAAGAGAAAAAAAAGAAAAGAAAAAATACTACGGAGGCAACATTGCTGGGCCAGATAAAAAAGAAAGCCCATAAAAAAGGCCTATCCAGATCTGAATATTTTGCATCAGGAACTCCAATCTTTCTTAAAATTTATTACAACACTTCCACCTTTTCATTTTTCCTAGCATATTTATATCTGAAACTCTGGATTTATTTCTATTTCCTTCCCTACTCCTAATTTCCGTTTTTTTACGTGAAACCAATGTTCACGACACCTGACCGAACACGGCTTAAGCGACGGTGGAAAAAAAGAAGTGGCAAACGGAAATTTGTGGCAGACGGAAATTTTCTCTGTTTATAATTAGGTTCAGACGTGAAACGCTCTTTTAAGTTTTTTTATTATTTAAAAAAAACAGACAACTTTGAGTAAGAAAAGGCAAAAGGCCAAACACACGCTAAACAAAACTAGGTCTATTGGGCCGAAACAAAAATGAAACAGACCCAGTTAGTGCAGGCGGGTGGGGGGGCGGAGCAAAGGCTCGGTGCCGGCCCAGTTGGAGCCGAAGATTGGCGCCCTCCGCCATTCCGTCGCAAATACCTGTTTCGCCTTGCAAACCTAGGTGGCGGCGCCGGCGTGCTCCTAGCGCTGGCGTGAGTGCGCGGCCAAATAGAGGGACCGGCGGGCGGGCGCGCGGACGAATCGAGCCGGCAGGCGCGCAGCGGAGGCGCTCCCGTGCTTGTGTTGGGCAGGGCAGCAGACAGCAGAGGCGGGCGCTGTGCTCGGGCATCAGAGGCGGGAGGCGGATAAAGGCAGTGCGGCAGTGGCCACACCACGCAGCATGCCGGGCGCCCGGCAAGGCGCCAACGAATCCTGGCAGCACACCCAGCAGGTTACTTGCAAAATCCCCACGGCAATTTCCCATGACACCCCGAATCCCACCTCTAATTCAATTGCTGTTTTACTCTAGTGATATTGTAGAATTTCCATGGTAAAGACGACCTAGATTGCACCTGTAGTTTTTGTATTTTGCACACTGCATACGTCCGACTTGTAGTGTAGGTTGACATTTCACATGCTACCGTCGATTAAGATATGAGACGCAAGGTTAAATTTTATTCCCACTTTCATGTTTTCATTGTGTATGTTTTTCAGTTAAGTGTGGAATTTGAAAAAAAAAAAATCATGCACGTCATGCATTTTATGTTTTCCTTTTGTTATCTATCAGAACATGACCTGGTGGGGGTGATTAAGGGCTTAAATGTTGGCCCTAGGTGTGAGGACTCACCAGCACCGGCACCGGTACCTCGCACGGCTCAGTAGCAAGAATGCTGGGGCCTTGACACCGGAACTGGACCTGAAGTCACAGTCCACGCTCGTCTCCTCCATCCCATTGGAGAACCATGCTAATCTCAATGACGCCACTGGCGCCCGCCAAGCGTTCGACGAAATTCCCCACAGGAACACCCCAGGCCGTGCCCTTTCGGACCCGTGGCGGGGTTCGGTCTACCAGGCACTAGACCACTTCTTCGATATGCACCGCCGCCATGGCGGGCGTGTTGGTGGTGGGGCACTGTTGGGGGTCCTCAAAGTCTGTGGGTCAGTGCCAGACAGAGTGCTGGGGAAGCAACTGCATGGCCTGTGCATCAAGTGTGGGCATGACCGTGGCGACGTCAGCGTGGGCACGTCTCTTGTTGACATGTACATGAAGTGGCACAGTGTTGTGGAAGGCAGGAAGGTGTTTGATGGGATGCCCGAGAGGAATGTTGTCGCCTGGACGTCTTTGCTCACTGGGTACGTCCAGGCTGGAGTGTTATTGGATGTTATGGAGCTCTTCTTCAGGATGCGTGCTGAGGGGGTCTGGCCCAATCCGTTCACATTTGCGAGTGTTCTCTCAATTGTGGCTAGCCAGGGTATGGTTGATCTCGGGCGGCGCGTGCATGCTCAATCAATTAAGTTTGGTTGCTGTTCCACTGTGTTTGTTTGTAATTCTCTGATGAACATGTATGCAAAGTGTGGACTGGTTGAAGAAGCCAGGGTTGTGTTTTGTCGGATGGCGACCAGGGACAGGGACGCGGTGTCGTGGAACACATTGATGGCGGGCCTTGTGTTGAACGGGCGTGATCTTGAAGCCCTGCAGCTGTTCCTTGATTCACGATCCAGTATTTCCAAGCTTACACAGTCAACATACTCAACAGTGATCAAATTATGTGCAAATCTCAAACGCCTTGGCCTGGCACGTCAACTCCACAGCAGTGTTCTTAAACGTGGGTTTCATTCGTATGGCAATGTAATGACAGCCCTCATGGATGCCTACAGCAAAGCAGGTCAACTGCATAATGCTATGGATATATTTTTGTTGATGTTAGGATCTCATAATGTTGTTTCATGGACTGCTATGATTAATGGGTGCATTCAGAATGGCGATATACCTCTTGCTGCTGCTCTTTTTAGCAGAATGAGAGAAGATGGTGTTGCTCCGAATGATGTCACCTACTCGACAATTCTGACAGCGTCAGTGGACAGCCTGCCTCCACAAATTCATGCCCAGGTGATCAAGACAAACTACGAGTGTACACCAATTGTTGGAACTGCACTTCTGGCCTCTTACTCTAAGCTTTGTAGCACTGAAGAAGCTCTTTCTATATTCAGAATGATTGACCAGAAGGATATTGTTTCATGGTCTGCAATGTTGACTTGCTATGCCCAAGCTGGTGATTGCAATGGTGCGACAAATATATTCATCAAGATGACCATGCATGGCTTGGAGCCAAATGAGTTTACGATCTCTAGTGTCATTGATTCTTGTGCTAGTCCAGCAGCTGGAGTTGACCTGGGTAGGCAGTTCCATGCTATTTCTATCAAGCACAGATACCATGATGCACTCTGTGTGAGCAGTGCACTTATTAGTATGTATGCAAGAAAAGGGAGCATCGAGAGTGCTCAATGTGTCTTTGAGAGACAAACAGATAGAGATTTGGTGTCATGGAATTCAATGCTATCAGGGTACGCACAGCATGGTTACAGCCGAAAGGCCCTTGATGTATTTCGACAGATGGAAGCTGAGGGCATTGAGATGGATGGTGTCACATTCCTTTCTGTGATCATGGGATGCACTCATGCTGGTCTTGTTGAAGAAGGTCAGCAATACTTTGATTCAATGGTCAGAGACTACGGGATAACTCCAACCATGCGGCATTATGCGTGCATAGTTGATCTCTATAGCCGCGCAGGCAAGCTGGATGAAACAATAAGCCTTATAGAAGGCATGCCATTCCCAGCAGGTCCAATGGTATGGCGCACATTGCTAGGAGCTTGTAAAGTTCACAAGAATGTAGAGCTTGGAAAGTTGGCTGCGGAGAAGCTGCTGTCACTTGAACCTCTTGACTCGGCTACATACGTGCTTCTCTCCAACATTTATTCGGCTGCAGGGAAGTGGAAAGAGAAGGATGAAGTGAGGAAGTTCATGGACACTAAAAAGGTTAAGAAAGAAGCTGGATGCAGCTGGATTCAGATCAAGAACAAAGTTCATTCCTTTATAGCTTCAGACAAGTCACATCCTTTATCAGAACAGATATATGCAAAGCTCAGGGCAATGACAGCTAAGTTAAAGCAAGAAGGTTATTGTCCTGATACAAGCTTTGCGCTTCATGAAGTGGCAGAAGAGCAGAAGGAAGCTATGCTGACAATGCACAGTGAGCGCTTAGCCCTCGCATTTGGTTTGATAGCTACACCACCAGGGGCACCCCTTCATATTTTCAAGAACCTGCGGGTATGTGGGGACTGCCACACAGTGATCAAAATGGTCTCTGAAATTGAGGATAGGGAGATTGTAATGCGAGATTGCAGCAGGTTCCACCACTTCAATTCAGGGGTCTGCTCTTGTGGCGATTTCTGGTGAATGGAGTCTGAAGAAAATGGTTATGCATTCAATACTCTGCCAGTGTCCCCCTTGAACAATATCACTGGTAAGTTGACTTATAAGATGTTTTATGTGCCTTTTGTCTCTCAGGTTGGATGTTACTCCTAGGAGAAAAGGAGCGATTATTCTAGGTAATCTTCAGATATGTTAGATCCCTACACGAAACATTGCACTGATCATTCAGCATCAGGGAATACCGGAATAGTCAAGCAGTAGCAGCGTTAGTACCTGCCAACAGTGCCTATGAGATAAGGATGCATGCCGATGCAGGGGCGTACCAATTGTGAGGGCGCTACACCATGAAATCTCCCTGCATGTGCAATGTCGGTCATCTCTCTCTCCCTGTTTCTAGGCATCAGCACGTGTACTATCTGTTTAACAGAATGGCATCATGGTAACAAGTGTGTGTCTCTGTCTGCACACGGTGGCCTCAGCCGAGCCGAGCACTTAGACTGCTGAGTTCAGACCTTCATGTACCCAGCCATGCACTGACAGTGTCTCGAAAGACATTGGCATGGTTAGTTCAGTCATTGCTTCATCCAGAGGCAAAAGTGGTTATCGTTGTTTATCAAGTCTGAAGCTTTGAACAATATGTATCAAGCATTCTCAATGGAACTTTCATAACTAATAAGTGAACAGTGGGACCTCCTTGTTTCCTCCCAAATATGTTGCCGTTTCATTAGTACTTAGACAAACTAGCTGTGATGGGTCTGGAAGCCCATAGTCCGTGAGCTCCTTTTATATCCTATATATATTCATTTTAATGTGAAATATTTGCTGAAATACTGTATAAAAATAAAGTATTGTCTTTTTGCTAGGCATAATGACAGTTTCATATACGTGAATCGAACACACTCTATAGATCCCTAGTTATCGATTTAGGGAGGTGACTTAACATTTGTATGTGAACATCTTCATTACTTGTCCTTTCTTGGCTGCCTGAACAGAACCACACTACTTTGAATTGTACTCAATTTGAAGTTGCTGATATTTGACTGTTGTTTCTGTACTCAGCCTTTTCTACATCTGAAGAACTTTTCATAGAGTACAAGCAAAGCAATAAACTCTGTTAGGCTTCCTGAAAATAATCTAGGAAGCTTAGACTAACTTTAATGAGTAGATGATGAAACCAATGACCACAACAACCCTACATAGTACACACAACTCATGCAATCTTGATTCTCGACAACTTTCAAGTTTCAATAACCATAAGTTTGAGATTTTTCAGTCTATCTTTTGAACAGGATGACTGACCAAATAATATCCTGATCATTCAGATAAGTTCAACCAAATTCTTATTTTCCACTTACCCTTTTTAGCTTCCAATTCACGGGGCATCATACTTCTCACAAGACTTTACAATGAATAATGTAGAAATCATTTTTAAACCATGATTCTCCTAACAAGAAAATACTGTGGTGTTTCATCACTCTGCATTCCACTAAAGCATGTAAGCTATCCATACATTATTCAGAAATATTTTGCTCCTTCATAGGCAATTCTTGAAAGAGTTTTACCGACTAGTACCTAACTTTACATGTTCATACTGTTGCTATTATGCTATGCAGACCAGCTGTGATGGTTTGCAATCCCTAGTCGAAGATCCTTTTGACTCGATGTTTTTTATCCATTGTGAATGTTCTGCTGGACTGGCATGTAGAGAAAACCAACTCTGATTCTCTTCCTCATGTTGTTTTGCTGCTTGAGACAACTAAACATTTTGCTATACATGAAGCGACCAACATTTTGCTCTGCATATCTGTGACATAATTGATTTGGTACAAATATATCCATTGACAATGAGGTGTCTTCGTACATTAGTACATTGCCCCACTAACAGATATGACCTTCTTCCTTATGCGTTTTTTCTTGGCTACCTGAATTAGAACTAATTCTTGTTGAATTGTCTTCAGTTGGAAGTTGCTGATATTGGGCTGGTGCTTCTTGACGTCCAGTTTCATCATCTGAAGAACTATCACTTCATATAACACAAGAAACAATTTTTGTTAGGTTGCTGCAACTATTGAGTCACATATCTACAAATTATCTAGGAAGGTATATACAGACTTACTTCAATGAATAGATGATTAATCCAACGGCTACAACTGTGAATGCTAGGTAGTACAACCAGTTTATCTGTGGGTTGCATATGAAATATGTGAGCATATTGGGTACAATGTTACCATTTGGGATGAGTATTCTGGGTTCAGAAAAATCACCTGTTGATGATAGAATAAAACTCGAATGGCAACTGCCCACATGTCAGATGTTAGTAGTGAAAGGTTGAACAATGTAGCTCCACTCATCTGAAAAAAGAGCATAATAAGAATAAAAAGGCTCAACTATTATTTAACTGATTGAAACTACAATAAGCAGACCTTCTTCTTTCTGATATTATGTAGCTAGCCACTATTATTTAAACAGCTCTCATTTATCCTTTGTTTATTTTAGTAGACCATGACCATTTGACAGGGCCTAGGTTTTTAGTGTTGCCTACTCTTGGAGCTCATAGTATCCCTGACATGTTGGAGATCTTAACCTTAAGAACGAAAGGAGTAATTGTGTAGAATATGAAAATTGCCACTGCAAATCCTGCAAACAGAATTATCTGGAACAAATGAAAAAGACAAAAGTAGGAATGAGTTGGCAGATAATAAATTAGTAAGGTTTATGGGGAGTTTCATGGTAGAATGCACTTTTTCTTACCATTGCTGGAGACCATGTAACTGCTTCTAGGCCCTTCCTTTCAAATATAAGTCTAAGGTTCATCAAGTTAAAAGATTACAAGAATCTGGGTCATATTTATAGTTACAACTTTTGTTTGAGGAAATTATGCTAATAGTTTAACTTCTCAAAAATAGAGAAAATATTTAGATGCCATTCAATAGGTCATGCAAGTTTATTTAACTAATCTTTACCATTAATATAGGTTATGCAGTTACCATTTTTTGTTCCAGGAATACTGTGGTGACAGTTTAACCTTGCAAAAGAGAGCAACGCATAGATGCGATTGCCAATAGTTTGCTATACAGGCATATAACTAATAATGAATTTTTGGATACATCTGCACTATGCTGATCAGCAATCCAAAGAGTCCAAGCATTGCAACAACTTCAACTCTATCCTTTTTCTTCACACAGTATTCCTACACGAATGAGGAAAATGAAATGCTGTTGTGTTATATATGTATATGGGTGTGTTGTAAAT
>DXKC01031818.1:0-10428 GCA_031170775.1 Cymbopogon citratus
GCCAGAAAATGCTTGTTGACACTTCTCAAGATCACTTAAGTTAGGTTGTCACAGTCCTAACATGATACTAAGAAATATTGATAAAAATAACTGCTAGCCTTTTATAGATGAAATATAAGGATCTGCAAGCGCACAGATAAATTACCATTATAGTATTTCAACCGGAAAGTATTCCAGGTATCGTTATTTATATTTAGCTCAAGGGAAAGAACTAAGGACTTAAACAATGAGACAAACTTACAAAATATGTCTACTTATGAGTGATGGGTTACACAGTCATATACTTGACAAGTGGGTAAACCATGATACATAGATAATATGAATTATAGAAGCACAGGAAATTAATCACACAGCGATTAGAAATAGACTACTCAGCTTAAGGTAGGTTGACGTCTGATTAGTTCAAGAGATATAAACTTTTAGGTAGTTCTAATTACTAAGTCATTCATCTATCCTAACTCTACACCATCATATATAGCATAAAAGACTCTTTATCTATGTATAAGGAACATTGCTGTAGAAAGACAAGACAGAGCTCAACTTTCCATGCAACTGCGGTTCTACTAGTCCTATTAACGGGGGATGGACTACAAAGGACTCAACGGAACTGTCACTTCCGCGATCTACCACACGACCCGGCCAATAGGGTGCATTTGTAGGAAAACGACATCTAAGCACCATGCTTACATGAAATCTATCACCTAACCCTCCCGCGAAGAGAGCTAAGCGCTTTGCAAACTTATACATAAACCCATTATCAATCATAACTATATCAAATGTAGAACTAGAATAAACTAGGAATATCATAAATAGAAACATAATAATGTTTAGAATAAAGTCATAAAGAAAGATACAAGATATACCAATCTCTGAAGATTAAGATCTGAAGTTCCAAGCACAGGTGCCCGACTCTTCCTCCATCTAGTCTAAACCTATGTAGAATTATAGAACTGGAGTAGCTATTCTAACTCTCTGGTGGAGAAATCTCTAATTCTCTGGCTATCCTGATGGCTACCTCTGAGAATAATAATTCTTCTCTTCTTCTCTCCCCTCTCTCCAGGGGGGAGGGGCTCTATTTAGATAGCCCTGTAGAATTCACCATAGCCCTTGGATGCCATTTGATTTTTACCAGAGCTGTTAAATTTCTATTATTCTATTAGGTTTCCTATTCATAGCCAAATCAGAATACCACAAGAGACTTTCTCCTGTGGCCACCGCCCCTCAAATTAACGCTGCTTTTCGTCTCTCCTCTGACCTTGGCACCTCTGTCCCCACTATACCACAGCCCATACCAGCGTCCGATCTTTGGTCGCTAAAAATGTCGATATACCGCCGCCTGATCTTGACGCCGCCGCTGCTGGCCGGCACACAACTCCATCCTCTAAATATTACAAACCACAAGGTGCGTTTCTGCTGCAGCTTCTGTAGTGTGCTGATCATCACCTTCTCTGCTCCTACCTGTTGTTGGGACAGATCCATTGTTTGCCTGATCCATTCGTGTGAATTTGTTGAGCGGTGGTACTCTTTTGTAGGACGTGGCTGTTGCTCGTGTCACGTACAGCAAGAGAGGAGGCAAGAGGTTAGCCAATGGAAGATAAAAGGAGTTCGTGATCTGTGCTGCTATTCCAAATCTGTGGTATATACACACACGTACTCCCTTGGTATCGGATTTAGAAGTCGTTTAGGACAGTGACACGGTCTCTAAAACACAACTTTGACCTCTTTTTGTCGTAAAAATATATATGCAAAAATAATATATGTATACTTTTATGAAAGTATTTTTCAAGACAAATCTACTTATATAATTTTCACATTTGCAAACTCGGTAATTTAAAAGTTATTGATGATTTATATTCCTAATGTTTGACCCAATTCTTATCTAAAACGACTTCTAAATCCGATACGAAGGGAGTATTTATTTATCTTTCGTAGACTCGATTGGTGGGTACATATATCTATACGTAATTATAGCATTCCTATATACTAGACTCAATTGGTTGGATGCAGCAACAAACTGATGAGGAATTGTACACAGAATTAGATTTGACAACTCTAGAAGTGTGAGATGATACATGTTGATCATGATGTGTTAGATAGCTTGGTTAAAGGAAAGTGTATATACTTATATACACATAGCCGATCAATATAGTATTTTTTTGTTTATTTCAATTGTACAAAACTAGAAACATGCAGGCCTATATGGATCTTATCGAGCCAAGGTTTTCTTATCGTTGTAGACCTGACAGACATTTTATAATACTTTCTTGTGGCCATGTTTTAGATAATAGGTGGAATAGGAAAAAATAGTAAATAAAATTATAAGACCCAACATCAGTATTTCTTAAATAAAAATATATTTGAATTACTTATACTTTCTAGTTGATGTAGCAAATAGAGACACACTTGTTGTACTTTTGGATTAGTGGAATCATTTTTGGACTGTTTTTGAGGACGATTAAAACAATGGTTGTTCAGGTGCCGGCGAGCAAGTAGGCAGGACCTAAGCATTTTCCGAAGCGCTTAATTGTTGCATCGATAAGGCAAGTGCATGCCAGACTTGTGTTTGGGCTCTATGCCTGTTGTTCGAAGTTTTCCTTTGTATTAAAATGTTTCAAGTGCTATGTATTTCCGGTTCATGTTCAAGTTCCTATTTCATGAGATTCAAGTGTTTATTTACATTCAATTCTGGTGTCGGTTAATCCGGAGGTGCAATTTAATTCTTATATTCAGGTTTCCTATGAGTAAGTGCTAGCCCCACTTGCTCGGCTTTACCGGTAAATGCTAAGGAGTATTCAGGTATTGTCCATTTCAGACGGAAACTACTATTTATTTGGAGTTCTAGAAATTTGTTCATGAATTCTCATCATTCGATTGTTCTTTCGGTTCTGAATGTAGTTGCTGAGTGTTTTTACTCACTATTGTGTTTATTTAGTTTTTACATACCAGTGATCGCGACATGCATGGGACTAATTGGGAGTAGCACCATCATGAACACATACACTTAATCATCATTACTTTGTTATTCCACATAAGTTTCCTACTGTAATAACGTCTTTTAAATGTTGATTTGCCGGAGATGGTCGTCGCGGTTGGGAATAGTACTTTTGGTTTTTATTTGGGTTGGGCTGTGGTGCTTAATTATGATTTGTCATCGGTTATTTATGTGTCCTAAATATCCAATTTTTAGGGGATATGCTGCTGAAAATTTAAGTACCTTGGACTTAGTGAGTTTTGTTCTATAATGTGGGTAGCCCCGATTGTGATTCAAGCTGGGGCGTTACATTGATATACTAGTGTTTTGGGAGAGACTGTGTAAGTGAACTTTTCCCTAGAACTTCAAGGTACTCTTTCACAACTTGTAGAATAGACTTTGCCTTGAATTGCAAGTTTTATGCGAATCAGCTTTACTCGAAGCCAAACAAATACATGGCTGCCAATGGCCTTTCACCATGGGTGGAGCACATATGTAATACTCCCTAATCTCTTCGTGAGCTTACAAACCAAACGAAGTCCATACACTGTGACATTTAACTGTGAAACTCATATAGTATGTCCTTCTTTGAATGCTCTATAGGACAACACCTTTGCTAATTAAAGCCAATAGAATATATATTAAGACTTTCACGAAGCTGCCATACAACGCCTCATTGCTTTTGAGGGTACTACATCTTTAGATACAAAGGGTTAAAATTACACTCTTTTTAGTTTACCAGTTGCTTGTTCTTCTCAAATCCTGTCACAAGACCTCCAGTTAAAAAGGTTAGGTTACTACAACTACAAATTCAAATGGGTCAGATACCCATCTCCTCTTGATGCAATTTCTATCACATTTCATGATAGCTCTTATTAAAGGGATTTGCTAGGTTTGTTTTTTTGGAAATAAGCCACAATTATAAAACTGGAGTTTCTCAACCTACTGACAGATTGCAAATATCTTTTAACATGTCTTGCTGACTTGGATTATGCACTATTCACTTTACTAATCATGGTTTGATTATCACAATTTATAAGGATAGTCGGTATTGATTTTTTAACCACGAGCTAGTTAGACAAGAGCTCACGCAACCATTCTAAGTTTGTAGATGCCGTATCTCAAGTAGTAAGTTCTCCTTCCAGGGTTGATTTTATCAAAATAGTCTATTTACACAACCTTCATGCCACTACACCACCTCCATGTGTGAAGACATACCCACTGGTGGAATAAATTTGACCAATATTAGAAATCCATTTTTTATCACTATATCGCTCTAACAAAGCTTAATGCATAAAGTAGTGAATTTCAAAAATTATTGTACCTTGAGATACCGTATGACCCTTTCAGTTGCATGCCAATTATTATTACCTAGCTTAGACATATGCATACTTAATTTGTACGTAGAAAATAAAGAGATATGTGGTACAGTTGTGCTTGTTAGATACATATGAGTGATTAGATAATTTGTATTTAAGTTGTCTTCATATCCATTTGACGAACGATAAGGCCATATGAGGCAGCCCAGGTTAGTATCATATGAATAGTGGTCATTCTAGCAACAAGTGAATAAGTATCAAAGAAATCCCTACCTTCGATCCTTCTAGCTACACGCCTTGGCCACAAGCCGAACCATGTACTTATCAATAGTATCATAAGGTCTAAGCTTCTTCTCGAATACCCACTTAGAACCAATTGGTTTACAAGCAAATAGTAGCTTTGACAACTCCCAAGTTCTATTAGAAAGAACTGAGTCCATCTCGCTATAAACAGCTTCTTACTAGTAGTCGACATGTAGAGATGCATAAGCCTCAATGACAAAGGTAGGAGTATTATCCACAAGGTACACAATGAAAGCATCACCAAAAGATGATTTTACAATCCTTTGTCTCTTGTTCTCACAAGAACTTCATTGTGATGCTTCTTGTGTGATTGTTCAAATGACTCAACGGGGGACTCAATAGGTATAGTAAGATTAGGAGCTACTACAAAAGAATATTTAGCATTACTATGCATGTGTTTCATAGAAAATATATTCCCAAAAAATGCTGCATCACAAGTTTAATCCACATGCATATCAGAAACTTTAGATTTAACTACTATCAATCTATAGGCAATGCTATGATAACCATATATATCCTAGAAAGATATAATCCGCAGTATTCGGTCCCAGCTTACGCTTCTTAGAAATTGGAACATTGACTTTTGCCAAACGTCCCCACATGTGAAGGTATGAAAGTAAAGGTTTCCCTGTAATGCAATCCTATTATATGGAGTTCTCTACTTATTTCTGTTTCGAATTGTATTGAAGACATGACTCGCGGTCAATAAAGCTTCCCCCGCCATGTCTTAGATAGGCTAGTAGTGTCTAACATGGCATTCTCCAAGTCAGTTAGCATGCAGTTTTTCCTCTCAACAATCCCATTAGATTTAGGTGCTACCTATCGGTACTAATTTCGATACCCAAAAATTCCACATCTGATCCGCACTGATCTGAATCTGGCAAAAAAGCAAATTATGATACATGAGAAGAAATGTCCACTCCGATCCGATCTGTTTTCATCCCAATTGTGGAGGAATCTCCTTGAAAGCAGTACTAAGATGCCCTATTTCACTAATAGTTGTGTGGATCACTATACTACCTGCTACGCATCATTATTAGTCTTGCTCTGCATCCCTAATCCAGTCCTTTTAATATGTGCATTGATCATTACTACTCCAATGCGTCACTGATTGGAATCTTTCTTATCAGCGTTGCATCTAGTTGGGAGGATTCTGATTATGTATCAACAATGCATTTTGTTCCATAGCTATGGGTGACATCTAAGCAGTGATGTGTTTTTTTTGCTTGCGTCGCTCATAATAAATAGTAACACATTATTCCACATCGCCGGTTAAGCGGTCATCTGTTTGCAGTTTTTGCATAATGGGATTTTTGTTCAGGGATATAATATTTTGACCACGTAGTGCTTTTGTTGCTCTCAGTTATAGAAGCACACAGAGGACAAATTGGAGGCAGGAGGCTAGCAAGAGATACTAAGATGCCTAATTTCAGTAACAAAATATTGGCTGTGTGCATCACTAACCCAGCCCTTAAAATCTGTGCATCGGTCATTGTTGTGCCTCTGTGTCACTGACTGCAATCTGTTATCAGCCGTGAATATAATTGGGACGATTCTTTGATTACTTATCTATAGTGCATTTTGTTTCCTAGCCATGGGTGAGATCTAAGCAGTGACTTGATTTCTTTACCTTTGTCACTCACAATAAATTGGTGACACATTATTCCATGTCGTGGATTAAGGTGTCTCCTCTATGCTGTTTTTGCAAAGTGGGTATTTTGTTAAGTGCACAGGTATAATATTTGACATAGTGCATATGATGATCTCAGCTATAAAGGCAGGAACGACGAATTGGTGGCAGGAGGAAGAATCTCATAGCAAGAAATACTTAGATGCCCAATTTCACCAACAATAGGTGTGCATCACTATATAGTTCCTTCTACGCACCATTATTGGTCCCGTAGAGTAGTTACATATGCATCTGAGTCTGTGAAATGCAACTTCGTTGTTATGATCGGTCGTGGAGTCTTTCCTATTGTGTGATTGGTTGCCTTTTGTACTAGAGATTCCATTGTTTCAGGCTTTCTATACTTGAGATCGATTGTTGCAGTGATGTGACCAGTGCAAACATCTTTAAATCACAGGCCATTGCGATAGGCTCCATGACAGCTTTTAATAATGAAATTTTCGCTCTTGTCTGAGTCTGAATCTATCGGTCTGCTGAAAAATTGAATAGCTAGTATTGGTAGTGGTAAGATGCAGGCATCCGATCATTTAGACACTTCTGTTTGGTGGGCTGCGAGGACAACTATAACGGCGTGCTCGACTGTGCTCGTCATTCTTACCAACAAATCCTTCAGCCATTGTTTACCAATGGAACCTATTCTCAATCTGGCAAGGTCTAAAACCTCCGTGCCATGCCCTACCGCAACTGTGCCACCAAAGCTTCCACCCAGGGTTTCGAGTGGAGCAGTGGCAGCCTAGAGCAGCGGAATGGAATGGAGGAGGTATGGAGACATGTTTAATCACGTTTAGTCTCTTACTACCATGAGCTGTAAATGCATATTTTAGTTATGTGGTGTAAAGTTTTTTCTATGTGACTATTCAAACTTGAAAGAGTTTGACATCTCGATATGCATAAAATGTGCATTTATGACAGGACATAAGGAGGAAGAAAATAGGGGAACACCCACCTAATATGGGGGTGACTTTACAGTGGCCGTAGTTGATTTTATATTGTATTCCAGAGAAATTCCTTCAGAAGATAATCCTTTCCATAGGGATAGTGAAAGCAGTCCAGGAGCAACTTTACAACAAAGCATAGGCTTTCCATTTGTGCCCTGGTTATGTATTCTTAAAACTGCTCTTCTGCTTAATAAAAGTCGTGGTTCGCATGATCAAAAAAACCTTTACAACAGAGCAATTGAGTCTGTTGCTTGGATTAGTTCCCAGTAGTTTGGTGGAGAACTCTAGATATATCAATAATACATATGCAAGCTGCTAGCTGTGCAGATTATCTTGTAATAAAGTAGCATATTATCCCTAGTTTATCTTTTTTCCAGGAGTATATGATTTTAAACTTTCTATTTTTCCTAGATTATCTATTTTTCCATCTGTGCAGTGTAGAAAATAGAGTTTGCAGAGACTGTGTGTTCATCCTTGCTTATGCTCACGGCTGAATATAAACAATAATAAAAGCTAGCTTGGGGAGTGCACAAACCGGAGGCCTGTTGGTTTGGCAAATGGATTTTAGTAATTTCAACCCATGGGTCCGACGTCTGGTTTGGTTTGCTATGGGCTGACGGAAGTCATGCTGCGAGCTGGTTTGAAGATGCTAATCAATGATTGGACTAATTAAAGAGCACTTGCACGTTGGGTAGTTGGGTTAGATCGGATTTCTGTGAATCCCAGCCCATTCGCAGGTTGATCTGGCGTCAGTGACAACACAACATCCGACTGATTTTGTTTCACTCAGTCAACTAGATTTTAGACCAATCAGACCACCAGAGAATGTGATAAAGATAAATGTAGATGGAGCATTCTATCCAAATGGAAAAACTGGCAGTTGGGGCTTTCTGTTACGTGATAGTGATGATGGGGACATGGTGATGGCGGGAAGAGGAAAAGTGAATAATCTTCTGAGTGCTTTTCATTCTGAGCTCATTGCTTGCCTCTAGGGGATGTAGACTGCGGCTGACCTAGGCATTGGCCAGATTATGTTAGAGACTGTACACAAGACGTAGTCAGTGCTCTTAACTCAACTATGTATGATGTTTCAGTCGTCGGCCATCTGATAGAGGAGATCAGGTTCCAATCTAGATCAAGTTTTGTTAGTTTCGTGTGTGTTCACATTGGTAGAATTTGTAATGATGCTGCTCATGAGTTGGCTAGAATGAGTTATCTATGTACTAAAGGTGAAGGGATCATCGCCAATTCCATCCTTGATGACATAGTTGTATTTGTCGCCAATGATTTGTTAGCTAGAGTAATGAGAAAACCCAGTTTCAAAAAAAAAAAAACCCCGACATGTCACAACTCAATCGGTTTAAACATCTGGAAGGTATGAAGGAATAAAAACAATCAGATTTTATTAGGTATGTAAACAATAATACATAACTAACTGAAAAACTAAATTGACAATAACCAGATTCCAAAAAACAAATCGGTTGGCCTACGAGTAAATCTATCAATTAAAAGAGCGTAAGAATTAGGGGCACTGGTAACCGTCCTCCTCCGTCGGATCGGACTACATTTTCGATCCAACGATTGGCCTCGTGGGACCTAGTCCCCTGACAGCGTGTATCACTTGATGCCTTGGAGGGCTACGATGCCGCAAACCGCGCATGGCGGCTTGTTACCGTCCGTTCCAACCCACGCAACTGTCCCCTTCCCTCACGCTACTTGGCGCAACCGCCTGGAAAACAACGAACTCCTCCCTTCCCTCTGCAATCTATCTACACTAGAAGTGGCGCTCGCCGGGGAAGACCGCACGCCACCACCACCACGTCCGTCCCTGCGTGCTGCTCCTGCTGTCTGGCCGCCAGAATCGTATGCGTGTGTCGCTTGCCACCAGAATCGCGTTCATGTACTAACGTCGTTGCTCCAATACACATCCGACACCGCCAACAAAGGATCACGGCGACGCTGTTGCAGAACACCGGCAAGGGATCGACGACGCCCGCAGACAACTAGCGAAACCACCGGCAAAAGATCGCCCCCGAGTATCGCTCCGTCGATGCATGCATGGACAGACGCATACACACATACCGCGTTCCTATATGTCTTGTCTTTTCTTTGCACCTTGTGTTGCTTTGCATCTCAACATCCATCACGACGCGCTGCTGCCAAGAGAATAGACGGCGGCGGGCATGCATCTATGCATATACTGTACACATGTATCTTGGCTTTTCTTGGCATCTTGTTGTTGCTTCTCCACGACGCATTGCTGCGGCACCAAAGAGAACAGGCGGCGGGAATACGTCTATGCACTCTACATATACACGTATATCATCTTGGCTTGTTTTGCATCTTGACTTGATATTGTTGCATCTCAGCAACCATCGATGACGCGCTGCTGCCACATGCCGCACCATCGGTAAAGGATTGCCCTCGATGACATGCTGTTGGGGCACCAAAGAGAAAAAAAGGTACTTATCACCTGCTCTAGCAACAAGCATGCGATGCGTTGACACGTACGTGTTTGTTTTTGTCCTCTTCACTAATTTGCTGTTGATTTATCCTATTTACTTCACTGATTGCAAATTGAGTTTAAATTAAATATTGCCAGCCATGTGGACAAATAACACTGGAGCAGGGCATCAAGCATCATGAATTATGATCTTGTTTGATTTTCGTTTCAAGGACAGATGCTAAGATAAGTTCCTTGATATCGTCTTCTAAGTGTTGACAATGGAAGACATCATACCAGGATGTACCGAACTGCTGCTTATGATGAGACAATTGAAGCGTCCTACACCATCTTTACCACCGGCTGGTAATTTTTGAACCTGGTTCTTTTGTAATAATCTACAAATAATTCTTGAAAGTTTTTTAACCGTGCTTACCTTTGGTATAGTATACACAATTATAAATTGGGAGTTCCATTGCTCTCTTCAAAAAATATTTATATTGATTGATTGGTTAGTGGTGTTTATTGATCTCTCTGTTTTTAACCGTGCAAACCTTGTAAACTAAAAATGGGAGTACCATTGCTCTGTTCAAAAGTTATTTTTATGGATTGATAGGTTAGTGGTGTTTATTGTTCTTTGTTAATTATTATGATTTAGTATGAGAAGGACATTCATTTTATATTTTTCCTTTTCCTGAAATGTGGGGGGAAAACATTGGATGTAAAGTGGCAGGCAGTGCACATTCACATATATGCTAAATGTTTGT
>DXKC01031839.1:0-18596 GCA_031170775.1 Cymbopogon citratus
GTTCCTATGGAACCGAACAAGGCCTTAAGAAGGCCGGGGCGCGGGGAACGCTCCCACGACGCGCGGAGACCGTGGGCGCGGAGCGGCGGCGGTTCCCTGTTCAGCGAGTTCGAACAGAGAGAGGAGAGGTTGGAGGTGGTGGTGACGAGTGGGACCGGGGCGTCAAAGAGAGAGGAGAAGAGGAACAGTTGCCCACGAACTGGGCTGGCCCAACAAAGAAACGAGAGCGGGTCTGAGGGAAGAGAAGAGGAGGAGGCAGGCTGGCTGGTTGGGCCTTCGGGCTAGAATGAGAGAAAGGAGAGAAGGAAGAAACAAATTCCTTTTCTTTTTCCAAATAAATTTCCAAAGCTATTTTCAAATTGGATTTTGAAACTCATTTTCTCAATTTGATAAAATTCAATAATTGCATAGGTAAAGTGCATCGGCATGAATCAATCAACATATATTATCATTATGACTGATTTTAATTCAATAAAAAAATATTATTTACTACATTTGTGTGCACACACATAAATAATTCCAATTTATCTATTTTAAAATAATGCAAAATTTAGGGAGTTACAAATCTATGGCTTCATTTTTAAAATGAGACAAATTTATGCAACATACAATCCATCACGTCCACAAAAGCCCAACAATTTAATTTTAGAAATATTTTGGAAATGCACCTTTTTATTTAACAAAAAGAGACAAAAATTAAAAATAATGTTCAAAAGTTTGATCCAAATATTATATACTTTATTTTATTTAATGTTTTCTATGCACAACCCAAAATTAGAAATTTTGGGGTGTGACACAGCTTGAGGTGCATTGTGGCAGAGCCTCCTAAATAGTATGGCCCACACGCACCTGTCATCACCGCCACGGTCTCCGACAGCCATGCATGTGACCCAGACGATCTAGGGAGCTCTGTCGGGTTTTCTCGGGAAACACGAATCATCCACATTTGATAACTCATATCAGAATCAACAAAGAAGTAACTACAACATTACAACCTTGGATACAAAACTTTTATATCAGAGTGCTGAAGAATTTAAAATGGTATTTTACATATCAACAAATAAGTAAATTTTACAACTTAACTTTAATTACGGATGTCAAGGTGAGCTATAGATGATAACTTAGGTGTGCACCTAAGTCACGAGAGGACCATCAAATCACATTGAGCCCACTGACATGACTTGACTAATAGCACCGGTCAGTACCTGCATCAGGGGCTAACAAACCCTGAGTACTCAATTGTACTCCGCAAGACTTACCCGATGAAAAGAAAAGACTCCAAGGATATGCTGGCTTAAAGGGATATCAAAGTAAAGCTTTAGCAAGAATCAAGTTCCTTTGCATAAAAGCTCTTTAGTTCTATTTCCATATTTTTATTCATCATGAATAATTAACCAACCTCTCTGTGATCCTATTCTAGGTCAAACACTTGTCATCCAACTTTACCAAATTCTTATCAAGTTCCACTTATTACTACGTTGAGGAACAGAGAATCGAGTCTTCATATCCGAGGAGCAACGACGATTCGAATCGATTATACCCAGCTGGGGATCCCTTAAGCACACGACATATGTAGAACCAAATCTTGCATATGTCAACCTTTTTCAACGGATCCTCTATTACTAGAATGGGTCCAACGCCACCCGAGAGCATAGTACCTCACATTCCAGCACATTGCCACGTGCGTACAAGCTGCTCCCGCCAACTCTCCAGTCCCAGTGCGAGGTTAGCCATTCTCGTGATAGAATAACCACGATCAGGCTTACCAGAGTACGTGGTCAGTTACAAGTCTCGGTTCACACAGTTCAACAACAGACGGAAACACTACTGAGGGATTCCTTTCCCAAAGCAAGTTACCCGCCCGGACTCAATTTATCATCAGTTCTCATTATTCATCAAATGCTGCCCTTAGCAGCCATAAAAACATTTAGTTTTAAAGCCTAACTATTTAAGCAGGGCCAAGCATACTAAACATTTAGTAAACCTTTAAAACAGGTAACAAGGATGATATTGCAATAATCAAGGTTGGCAATGCATCAAGTAGGGTATCATTCAATTCCTACTACGTAATTCAACATTTCATAACTCAAGTGATAAACTTTCGCAATTCAAGGTAGGATTTAAATACACCAGGGCTTGCCTTGGTTTGCTGGGAGATCGGACTCCGGGGTAACCTCACCGACCTCGAACCCAACCTCGGCTGGTTCTGCAACTTCCTCAGACAGGAACTCAACTTTCACGTCTGCGTTGTCGTTCACTACACGTGATAATAATGCATGCTCAATGGAATGCTCATGATGACATATGATGATGCATTGATGAAGATAAATAACATTAAAGAACTCGAGTACAACTTTCCTTTACGATAAAGTTGCAATCCAACTCTACCAACAACTCAAGATTTATCATTAATCACTAATTACCTTTCTTAATTAACTTAATTATTACTAATAATTAATTATGGGTTCAATCAACAAAGTATATGCCATGGACCATCATCATGTTTATTGAACCATGGGCAACACACCATCCAAAGTCACACAATTCCTAAGTCATTATCTTAAGTACTTAACAAATTAGTTATTTAAGCATAAATTATGAAATTATGAAATAAATCAACTTCTTCAGATTAAGCTCAAAATTTTTATAAAGGATCCTCATAGCATGAAATAGTGGTAAAACAAATTTCATAATTTTTGGATAATTATTTTGGCCTAGAAAAATCATTGATAATTCATTTTTCAATTAAATGATGTAATTTTATCTACTAAAAAATGTACTCAAATTTTAAATTTCAAATTTCTTATGTAAACTATATCTATCAGAGAGGCTACCCAAAAAGTGTCATAATTTTTGGAACAGTAGTTATTTTTCTATAAATTATAAAAAAACAATATTTAATCATTTTCACAAAATGAGAAAGGGCACTGTGCTTGATGGGCCGAATCCAGGCCGAGCCCATTAGGCCGGCCCACCCGATCGCCCGAGTTGACCGCAGCGGCGCTGGCAGATCACCGGCAACGCGACCAGCACCAATTTGATCCTCACAACACCGCGCATTTCCACGACCCACTTATCGAGCTCGATGGGCACCGCGGCGCGCTCGCCACCGGCCATGGTGGCTCGGCGGAGGTCCGACGCGGCGGTGCGGCTCACCGGAACTCGCTCCGGTGATGCAAACCATACCAGCACTGCCAGCACAAACGCACGACCCTATCTAACCGCTTACACGAAGAAAATTTGAACCTACACGCTAACACGCGCACCCGCGGCGGCGCGGCCGGACCGAGCTCTGCCGGCAAGGATGTTCTAGCGGCGGCGACACACGACTGACACAATAATGCTCATAATCATGACAAGGAGCTCACCCGAGCACGGTGCTCGTGCTAACAAGGTCAGAAACGGCTCGGAGATGAAAGCTTGGCGGCGTCGATGGCTGCGGCGGCGTGAACTTGTGGCAAGACGGACGTTCCAGCGCGTCTAGGCTCCTTTAAGACAAACAAATGAGCCAACCATGACTACAGCATAAAGGAGAATCATGTGATAAAGAAAAATGATGAAAACCATCACCCGAAGGCGGTGGTTGATGGTGAAGTGGTCGTGGCGACACTCCGGCCGGACTCGAAGAAGACGACGGCACCGGATGACACAGGGGGAAAGACGAGACGAGAACCAGCTCAGGAGAACCGCAACGAAGCTGCGAAGTTTGTGGCGTGGCTAATTGAAGTGGGGCCGGCTTGACGACGCCAGCGGCGAGCGGCAGAGCAATGGTGGCAGCAGAGGCAGAGGAGGTGGAAGAACCGACGACGGCGGCCGGTCCAGAGCTTAAATAGGCGCCCGAGACCTCTAAGGACGAGCCCAAGGTGGCGAGGGGAGGCGGCCAGAAGGGAGTAGAAGCCCGCCGGCGGCGAGGTGGCGCTCGGCCAGTGGAGCTCTGCCTGTTCATGGGAAAATTACGAAAGTGCCATTGATTTTATTTTTTAAAATTACTTTAAATTTTATATAGCAACTCAAAAATCTCCCAAAACAAAATTTGCTCCATTTATTGAGATGTACAACTTTGCTTAAAGGACCATACAAAAATTCTGTTCAATTTTTGAAATTCAAATTTGAATTTTGAAAATAGGGAAAACCCTAATTTGCCCCTTCTAGTTTTCTCCAAAATTTATATAAGAACATGAAAATATCAAAATATAAAATTTTTCCTAACTTTTGAAGAACTTCACTTTTTCTATAGAAACCATTTTGAAATTATGCCTCTATTTTCAAATTTGAAGTAGGATTGACATTAGGGATTTAAATCAATTTGAAATTACTTTAAATTTTATGTGGAAACTTGAAAAACTTTAAATACCAAGTTTGTACATCTGAATGGGAAAAATAGAGTTGCTTTTTGAACCATAGCCAAATTATGCTTAGATTTTAAATTATCAAAAAGAGGGTAAATATTAACATATAATTTTAAAACTTTTCCTATTACAATTCAAACTTATTTTAATTTCCAACACAAACAATACTCAAAATGGATCACAATAATCACTCCAAAGCACAACTAAGTCACGACACATCTAATCTACTAGAGCACAATCAACCTAGGAATATAAACTTGTTTTATTAAATACATTTTAAGTTAACTAATAATGATGCTTTGCATGCATAAAATGATATGATCAAGATTTTAATTACTCAGTAACATCAAGGATATTACATGCATCAAGCTTAAGGGGGAGAATGTTGATGTAAGCTTGTTGCAAGGATGGCGTGGATGACATGGAAGAAGTTGCTGCTGAGCTGGCTAGGCAGAAGCGGGGCTACTTTCAAAATTTGAAGTGGAGCGTGTGCAGTTGCCGGGGCCGGTGGTGACCGCGCCCACGTCGCGTCCGGGAGCAAGCAGTTACATTTTACACCTCTTTGTATCTAACGTGTGTGTTGTGTGTTAGTGAACAATGCTCGGTGATTACTGGTATAAGTCATCGGATGTTAGGAGAGTGTGTTAGCGCATTTGGTAGGTTGTAAATCATATTGTACTCGTTGATCTCTAAAGCGAAAAGGGGCGTTGTCACCCTGTCGGTTGCCGTGTGTCCAGATCGCGTTCCATCTTGTTCTTGCGCGTTCTGTGTTCTAGGTTTAGCCACTCGATCATCAACGTTGTGATTGTGATCCTGACTCCAACAAACAGCTCTGTTCCTAGCTGCCCAGCTAGAGTGTGGGAGCTGGACGCGGAGTGCTGGAGCATGCATGGAAGTCGGGCAGCATGGTTTGCTTAGCAGTCTGAATGCATGACTTTAGAGGATGCTTGCTGTGCCAGGTCAGTGTACGCGTTAATGCAGTACAGTATAGTGCATCGTGCAGAGCAGCAGCAGCGGCAGGAGCAGCGTGTGGTGCAGTAGGCGTGCTAGATCAGCGGCAGGAGTAGGCGTGCTACATGATGCATTGATGCAGCAGGAGCAGCGGCAGGGCAGCGAGTGTCCAGTGCAGGGCAGCAAGTGCGGTGCATTAGGCGTGCAGCGGTGGTGTGTGAAAAAGAATCCAATTCACACACAAGAGCTGATCAAAGCAAAGCAGACAGGAGCACGAGCACTTTTTTTTTGAAAACAAACATATATTAATTAGCAGCAAATTGCTACAGTGATAATTACATTGTTCAAGCTTACATGATGTAAAGTTTGTAGACAGAGACATTGAGATACATTTTCTGTATTAGAGCATGAGAGGTGCAGCATTTGACTTTGCTGAGAATCTTCATAAGCCTGCTTAGCAAGAGAATCAGATCTTTCATTTAATCTTCGCGGAATCTTGTATAGCCTGCAAGCTCCTGTTGTAGCATTGTTGTGAAAGGTCTGAGTGTAGGGTTTGATTCTCCAATCCGGGGGATTAGAGATATCTGTCTGGTGAAGGAAATGAACTAATTGTTCATTGTCTGATAAGTAACTTCCATCTTGTAATCCTAGGATTGCTGCCACCTCAGGTGCAAGAACAAGTCCTGCAGCTTCTGCCATCAGTATCGAAGTGCAATCATGCACCACGGCTTTGATGCATAGTTGCTGATTATGATGTTCCTGTAGATTGAAGAAAACAATACCAAGACCTGCATTTCTTGATTGTGGTTGAGATTGATCCGGAGATGTTGAAGCATCTACAAAACAGTTGTATCCCTGTATATGGTTGTGTTCCTCCACATTGTGGATGTGACTGAATTGATCTCCTCCCTGCAAGTTAAAAGAACTCATACCTTGAATGGCCTGGTGTTGGCCGATTGTAGCAGTATTGAGATTAGTTTCATTACTTCCATTGAAACGTATCTCCATTGGTTCCTGTTCTTCTTGACCTTGATGCATTACCGGTGTGGCCGAATGGAGCATTTGGCCTTGCATTATTGGATTGGGCACCTGGATATTGTTCGCCGTGTTGTGAGTGTTGATGTGAGCCTGAACTGCATGATGTACCTAGGACACCTTCCACTTTCTACGATTGAAATGATAATCATTTCTCGCTTTCCAAATATACCAGAGAGTGATAAGAATCTTTTGTAAGGTTAAGTCAGAGGTAGTGGTAGTTATTAAAATAGGCAAAGTAATCTGAATACCGTCCTCTTCAGGTGTCAGATCAGTAATGTTAAAATAAGGTTGGAAAGTAGACCATACCTCGGTAGGTATCTCACATCCAAAGAATATATGGAAATCATTTTCAAGATGTCCACAAGTAGTGTAATGTTTATCTATGTGAGTAGTATACCTTGTTTCCCTCTCCCCTGTTGCTAGAGCCCTTCTGATGAGTCTCCATGTGAATGTTTTGATAAGCGGAGGGATAGTTTTGCTTTTCCATGCACGACATAATATTTGGTTAGCCTGTGGTAGAATGCTTCTTGAACCCTATGGAGGCAGTTGGATGATATTGTTCCTAGATAAGGTCTTGTAGATCTCCTTAGTAGAGGGAGTGCCTTTGCTTGACATTTTCCATCTGAGGGTATCTTGAGAATCAGATGGCACTGGAACAGTCGCGGTGATTGCCTGCACACTTTCAAAATCAAAGATTTCATTGATAAGATCAAGATTCCAAATATGTGTGCCTTGTATCCAAAGGTCAGACACTTTGGAAGGCAGAGGATTGACAGTGACAGGACTTTTCATATGCTGATATATATTATTCACTGAGGGAACCAAGGTGTTGACCAAATTGAAGAGTTACCCGCATGTAATTGAAGCATGACATTATTGTGAAGCTCCTGTTTGACCTGCATAATGGAAGACCAGAAAACAGATCGAGTACCTAAATTCCCTGCTGTCCAAAAAGAAGAGTTAGGATAATATTTAGCTTCGAGGATAGCAATTAGCATTGGATTCTTATTAGTGGCAATGCTACAAGCTGCATTGATAATTAGACTTTTATTAACTATCTCTAAGTCTCTTACTCCAAGGCCTCCATTTTGTTTACTTTGGCAAATATCCTCCCATGACCTGTAAGCGATAGGTGAGGTAGGGTACTCATCCTGTATACCTGTCCACCAAAATCTCTTGATAATTGTGTTAATCTTGCTGATAAATCTTTTTGAGAATAAAACTGTGGACATATAATAAACAGAAATAGAAGAGAGAACCGATTGAATGTAAGTGAGCCTTCCTGCATGATTGAGTTTGTTAGCTAAAACAGTAGTTAGTTTGGATTTGAACTTACCACATATGAAACTATAAGCTTTATTCCTGTCACCATGATTGAAAATAATGGGGTGGCCTAAGTGCTTGCTTTGAGAAATAAGATCAGGGACAGGGAAAATTTGCTTGATAGCATGAACTAAATCTGCATTGACATTCTTGATAAAAAGTATAGCAGATTTTTGAAGATTGGGTGTCTGACCTGAAGCCTCACAGAATCTTTGAAGGATGGATTTTATCATCATTGCTTCCTGAATAGTAGCTTGACCACAAAGAATAAGGTCATCTGCAAACATAAGTGAGTGAATAGGTGGGCATTCAGTCCCTAGGCTGATACCTGTTAGGTTTTGATTATGTAATTCCTCTTGAAGAATAATAGATAACTCATTAATTGCAATCACAAATAAATAAGGTGAAAGGGGGCACCCCTGTCTAATACCACGTTTCGGAATAATATAAGAGGATGGCTCACCATTGACAAGAACAAAGAATGTAGGAGTGGAGATGCAGGCATAAATGAGTTTAATGAGTTGAGGATGAATATTTAGCCGAGTGAGTGCAGCAACAATGAAATCCCAATTCAACCTGTCAAAAGCCTCTGCTAAATCAACCTTGAGCAGAAAGCCTTCTTGTTTCCAGGTACTGAGCTGAAAAGAGTGGATGATTTCCTGTGTAATAATGAAATTAGAAGAGATGTGTCTGTTTTTAACAAAACCCGCTTGCGCATGATCAATTTAATTAGGAAGAAGAGGTTTTAGCCTTTCAGCTATAGACTTAGCAATGATTTTGTAGACAACATTAGAAAGACTAATGGGACGAAAGTCCTGAGGAAGAGTAGGTTGGCTCTTTTTGGGATCAACACTATAAACGGGTGCATGAAGGAAGGAGGAGCAGCACAGGGGCTCCCTGCCCGGCAGCCGGTGGAGGATAAAAAAGAAAAAAAAAAGTTGACCTCGCTGGCTTAAATAGGGCGGGGACGACGTCGTGGCCTCGCCAGCGCCTTCGCGGCTCGGCCACGCGGCAGCCAGCGCGCCCAGGCGCATGAAACGCCGCGAGAGCACAGCTAAATGGCGCACGGCAGCGACGCGGCAGCAGTCAACTCGCCAGGGTACTGTAGCAGTGCCCCTTTTCCCTATTTTCTTCAATTTTCTCTAAATTTCATTAACAACATGAAAATCTCAAAAAATAAAAGTTGCTCAACTTTTCAAGATCTTCAACTTTGCTTTTGGAACCATCTTCAAATTCTAAGTAGTTTTGCAATTAGGTTTTCAAATTTTGACTTTGAATTTAGGGTCAATAAATAATTCATTTTCAAATTTGATTTTCAATTAGTGAATAATTACTATTCATACAACTCAATCAATTGTACCATTTCAAATCACAAGTTTTTGTACCAATTCATGAAACAAAAATTGCACAAGTCATATTCATGAAATTTATTTTAATAATTCCTCACAAAATTTGAATTCAAATTTAAATCCCAATACTTTAATCAACATATGCAACATATACATGTTAATGTTGAAAGTTGAAATGCATTTATGCCATGATGCTTGATAATTATACATAATAATGATAATGATTAGGGTTTCATTAATTTCGTAACATCTGGGATGTTATAGTGCCGAACGGCAGCGGCTCTGTGGCTGGATCCGCCGGACTACCACCGGAGGACGGAGCACAACACGCGGCACGGAAAATCCCTTGATGCACAACACGCGGCACGGAAAACAAATCATGCGGCCGTCATAGCACCTGGGTCTATTCGGAATGTAAAGGCTCGCCCACGCGTGCGGAGGCGAAGTGCGCTGCAGAGAAACCATCCTTCCGTTAGACTCTTGATCCATTCAAAGTGCCACGCGTCAGCCATTGGCATGGGGGCGCACTGGAGATGGAATGGACCCAGAGTCCATGTAATTTTTTTCTGAAGAAACACGCGCTCACGTCTGCACGGGCCCGGCCCGAGAGAAAAGGAGTTGATTTCCATTTCCTGGGAGCCTGGCTCCGCGACGCGTTTTGCATGCGACCGGCCTGGCCCTGGCAGCCATGCATCGAACCAAACGCAAGATTCCTGCATGCAGCGAGCCAGGTCTGGCTGCATGCAGCGAGCCAATCACGCCCAAAGGAACTTTCAACCATCAATGTTTCCCTCTAATCATAAATACTTGACACGTTTGGACTGTGTATATATGGTCTACTGTACGTATCTTTGATCTAATATTTTGTCAAATGTATATTCCAAAATTCCTTCAAATATATATGAGATTTTAAGTGCTTCACACTACATGGAAAAATGATTTTCAGAGGCAGTAAAAAATTATTCCCAAAGGCGGGAAGCCCGGTCACTTCTGCGAAATGGTCTGTGCACCATTTGCATAGGCGATCGTCCTGCCCGCCACTAAAAATAGATTAACAGAGGCTGTAACCAAAAGACGCCTGCCTCTGTTAGTACTTTTTAATTTCAATTTTTCTAGCCTCTATTTCTAATTTTTCACGATTGTAAGTGTAAGGAAAAGGGACATCTATTTGATTAACGAAAAGGGACATCTATGCTAGGGCCAAAGGTGATTTTGGTGGTTGATTGACAACATGATCAAATGGATTAATGCGGTTTCCTAGTATACAAGGTTTAGTTCATTTGCATGTAAGGATGGACTTGGACAAAGGCAACATGAAGATCAGTGGTGTGGCCAGCACTGGAGCTTAGGTTCTAGGCCAAACATCTAGGCAATATTTGTGCAGAAGGTTTCCAAATGGACCAGAAAACTCATGTAATGGACGGAGGGCAACACCAGAGAATGGAGCTCTACCTTGGAGTTTTGCATAAGATTTTAGAGGGCACCGGAACATTCCGGTGATCACCGGAGAAGGGTCACTAGAGAAAAGGCTCAATGATTGACAATGGCTACTTTCCAACGGCTAGCTGATGTGGCAGGCACCAAATTTCTTCGGTGACGTTACTAGATTTTTCCGATGAGCCAATAGAAGCTGCAACCTTTGTCGAACGGCTATATTTCATGCGGGAGGATATAAATACCCCCTTGACTGGTCAAATGGGAGTCTAGGAGCTAAAGACACTTCAATTGAGTTGTCGCCCATCTCTAGCTGCTCTAGCCACCTAAGTGTTTAAGGAATATTAGTAGGTGATTAGCGTTAGTACTTTACGAAGTGCTTATGCTACTTAGACCTCACACTTGGTGCTTGCTCTGGGCATAGGCTTAATGTTTAATGAGGTTTGTATACCTCTTCCCAACCCGGTGGTTGTGTGCCATTGTTGTACCCAGAGGGGCTTTGTAATCTCGTGAGATCACACCAACCGTATTTGTGGTGTGACCGCCTCAATGTACCAGAGAGAAGTGTGACCCATGACATTTTAGCTAGAAACTCGACAGTGAAGATGGCGGGGAGTGGTTTGGAAAGAGGCCTAGTGGAGATCCTATTGGCGGTTATTATCAAACAAATCTAACCGCCAACTTAATTCCAAAAAGGAGAAAACTAACATGATTTACACACACATACCTTTACTATTGATATAGTTCCACTTGTATTGGTAGAACAATGTTTTGCAGGACATATATTGGAATACAAGTGGGAGACAAAAGGCACAATCAGGTAAAGCATAAAGCAGACTTAGCCAAAGAAATAGAGAAACGCCAATTCTCTGGAGGGATTTAGGCCAACCAACTACACAACCGAGGCCCAGACCCATACAGGAACCGACCACGCAAAGGCGGTGGCAAGGTGGGCCAGGGCCCACCTTCCTCTGGTGGTTCATTTATTGTATAGGGAGGTCGGTTTGAATGGTTACCATGTAAACCCCCCAAACCGACCTCAACCATATATAAATAAAGGGGTAGGGCTCCTTCTTCAAAACACACCACACCTTGAGCTACTCTCTCCATACTTGTACTTTTACTTTTGTCCTTAGTAGTATTTGGAGCTGGCAAAGCTACCTTGGAGAGTTTGACTCCTTGGAGAAGGATATTGGTACGAATATGATGGTTCATTTTGTCGACATGTGAATGTAGTGCCGACACACTAATAAGGCCCTGGCGAGAACCGAAGAGCAGAAGGACGCTCCGTGATTCTCAAGACCTCACAGGCAGTGTTGATCCACCGAGAGAGCGTGCTAGCCAACTTGACCTACAGTTGACAAGGAGATAAACGAGATCAAATGATGGAACCTGCCGGTATGATTCAGATAGTTCCAGGATGTGTAGCTAGCATAGCCGATCAAGTAAGGAAACCAACTAGAGAGTTAGCTCTATGCAGTGTAATCATAATAAAAATAAAGATGTAAACAGAATAGGCTATAAAGATGCATAAATCTTAGTGTAAGTTCATTAGCCGATCGTGTTTAATCATTATCAGGTATAAATAGATAACACACATGTAACGTTACCAAATAGACGTGAACTACCCATAAAGAGACCGTGACGCCGCTCTCCACGGACAATACATCATCCCCCTCTATAAATAGACAAATCTAGCCGATAGCCGATACAGAGCGCTATTCGTTGAAGCATAACTGGATCGGCTAGAATAGCCGATACAGTGTCCATGCAGCAGGGATAAAAGTAAACAAGCAAATCCATCTCAATCTAAGACTGGTCTAATGGGCCCGCGGTTCTAGATCAACCTTCATTAACTTATCTAATTCTAAACCCATAGCATGTAACGATCAAGATTAGATAGAGATTAGCCGATAGAAGCACGATTCAAGCATAAAACAGATCTAAACATTATAATCGCTTGAATTTAATAGGATGTGGCGAAATCTACTAATCTTATATCAGGCAGTGATATTGTTATACAGAATAAATCATAAAGAACAAACAATATCGATAACTTGATGAATCTACAAGCTTGCCAAAGCTAATAGAGCCGATAACTTGCAATAATAATTAGATAGACCGTGATGCCGCTCTCCATAGACAATACATCATCCCTATCTAATGTTCTTGCTGCAATACTCATAGATAGACCGTGACGCCGCTCTCCACAGACAATACATCATCCCTATCCATGAATACTACGGGTTTTGACAATAACTTACCAGCAAGAGGACGTCGCTCTCCACGGAACAATACCGGCTTGCCTGAAGATCTCATCAAGAATCTACATTACGTTACTCCTACTCCTACTCCTAAGGGTACGGCGTGATAGCCGGTTTTGGGGGTGATCGTGATGATGAATATTACAATGGCCAGGGCTTTATATTTATAGCCTGGGCAAATAAGAGTTCTAATATGAAAATAACTAAAACTATGGAAATTTAGATAATTTGGACTCCAATCTTTCCCTTCTGGTGAAGTCTGATGTGTCTTTCCTTCCTGGCCGACCCGGATGCGGTTTCTTCCTAATTCTGTGGTTAGCCGATACGCCCATCAGGAGGTCAATTTGACTTCCTCTCGTCTTGGTCAATGATTGCCAAATCAGCCTTGATTCTCTCTGACACCTGGTCCCACGCATGATATTCTTCGTACCAAATTTCGGTGTCAACACATGCCCCCCAATTTTGGGATAAAATTGATTTTATTCCAAAATTTGAGTTCCTTCCTTTTTCCCGATCATCCGAATAGTATTTATTTACTAAACTGCCACTCAAATTTCATTCCGCCGCCAAACCCTACATCGTTCTGTTCTTTCCCACCGCCATTTTCTGCCATTTCTTGGGCGATTTCACCAATCCTGCGGCTTATAAGGCGATTATTGGATCTTACTTCAGGCTCCAATCTGAGATGGCTTCGATTGACAACATCCCTGAGGTAATTTTCACTCATTATCTTTTCTTCATCCACTGCGAACCCCTTCCGCCTTACTTTCTTGAATGCTATGTTGGCATAGGAATTTAGGGGCGATGTTCTGATTCCAATAGATGGGCTGCAAGATTCATATTTCTTGGTCCCATGGGTAATCCAGATCCTTCTGAGGTTATTTTGGCTGAAACCAACAGAATTCCTTTTAAGCAATCAACCATGAATCCTGACCTTTGGAATAAAAGAACAACTTTCAGAAACTGGCCTTCTCTTCTTCCTAGGTGGAGAAATTGGGTGCTTAGGATGAACAAGCATATGTCATCTACTCTGCAAGTGCGTCACCTGGACCAATGCGTTTCTCTTTCTTTGTCAGGTATGAAGAGAAACGAACCCATGTTGAAAGCTGTCTGCTACTTCTGGAATAATGCATATAATGCATTTACCTTTAATCATGGCATGATGACCCCGACTCTAGCTGATGTTCATATGCTGACTGGTCTTAATATTACCGGATCGTTTTCCCCTATTAGTCTTGCAAAATCTTCTTTTAAGTTGCCAAGTATCAGGATTGGGGGTTGGAAAGGTTATATCTCTGCATTTCACTCTAGCAAGAATAAGGTGACCGATAGAGAGTTTGCCGCTTTTCTGAACATGTGGCTCGACAGATACCTCTTCTGTGGTAAGACTTGTGATCCAAATAACAACTTTCTTGATCTAGCCATAATAATAGCAATGGACTCATCAGTCCCTTTAGGCAAGTATTTGCTAGGGTCTCTTTATCATCTACTAGATCAAGTATCTCAACTCTTGATGAAAAATGAGCAAATTCCTACTATTTCTGGCCCATGGTGGCTTCTCCAACTCTGGTTAAACTTATATATGCATAACTTGTAATTCAAGAATTGGGTCCCCGGAAGTTTCCTTCTCTGAATTATCGGGAAGAGCAAGAAGACCAATTATCTAAACCAAAAAAATTAGGCCGATGTAGATCTCTTGGTGAAGATGCATTAGCTGTTCATATTGACAGGTCTATCAGTCAATTTTTCAAGCTTTTCTATAAAGGCTTTCATCAAGATATTCTGATATGGTTCCCATATGAAAACTATGATGATTTTGAGCAACCTTCATCGTTCAGATTTGGTACTCCTGCCAAAGATCCTGAAGCCGAAGCTATCCTGAACAGCTTGTTTAAACCCTGCATTCTTCCAATAGAAATTTGTCGTGGCACAGATAAGCCTCCAACTTCTTATGAATTCTACAATCCTTCAGTAGCTGCAAGGCAATTCGGCTTTGGTCAACTCCCTCCAGGATTATATTTTGCTGATAAACTCAAACCAAGAGATATCTTGAGAGATGGGATTGAATATAATAGAATCATTCAATTTGAGCGACAGCTTTCACTATTGTCCATAATTAGTTGGTCAAAGACACTTCTGGCTTCTATGGTTTTTCAAATTGGTGGCAGGATTGGAGGACCCACATATTTTCTAGAGCTGTATCAGACTTTTATTCTGCTCTTGATTCTAACTATATTGCTGAAACTGAGGTAACCTCTTGATCTCTCATCACCTTTCATGTGGCATTCCATACTTATATGTTTCTATGATGTAGGATGAGATTCAACCACCACTTCCTGTTGGCCCTGATAACCAACATGTTCAATATGGATTATGGTGTCCAAATCCAGTACTTGGATGGGATGCTCCCTCAATCAGAGTATTAATGAAAAGAAAGGCTACTGGAGACATTATATCTTCCTCTAGCATGCCAACTCCAAAGAGAACTTATAAATCCAGAGGGAGGAGAAGTCAAATTCCTCCTCAAGTTCTTGAGGCTAGCCCTGGATCAAGTCCTCTTACCATATCGGCTTCTATGTCATCAGAGGTATTCCTTTTGCTTTATCTGATTTATATTTCTGAATACTCACTCCTTTATTTTCATCAGAAAGAAATTCATGGTGAGACATCAAAGATCCTTCATGATGATCTGCGTTTGAGTGATTCACCTTCTGATAGTGAAGATAACACCTCCAATCACTCTGCTCCTTCCCCACCAAGAAAAAATGAAGATACTTCCTCTGGTGATAGCACGATTATTCTTGAAGGAGTAGCCAATGCATTTCTTTTCTTTCTCAACAACTCTTTTTCTTTTGCAGGATTCCAAGATGCTAATCCATTGGCCAACGTTAGGAATTCTCCAATCCTTCAGGTATTTTCCTTATTTCTATATTTACTATAGAATTTTCACACCCTGACTCTTTTAATTCAATATAGGATCAAGCTTCAACTTCAGATATATCTCTTGGTGAATATATACATGAAGAAGAAAATTCTTCTATTGCTCAGAATCCTTCATCGCCAATCTCAGATGATCTGAAGGGTCAATTGGCAACTCTCCTTTCCTTGTTGAGCACAGATGCTACTATCCTGGTGCAGGATTCAAGTAAAATCAGAGACATTTATGTTCCTTTGAAGAATACCTTGCCATCATCTTTGAAGCATCTTAAAAGAGTTTTGAATGAAGCTGCTTCTGCAGATTTCTTCTCTGTATCATATGAAGAAGCCAAAGAAAGACTTGCCCTCAGAGACTCTAAAGAATATCTTCCCAGTCAGATGCAGGAATATAAGAAATCCCTCAAAGAGCTTAAAGAAGATATGGCTTCTTTGGCTGCTGCTCCTGTTCAACTTAATGAGAGGCTGGCAAATCTGAATGCAGAGAAAGAGGATCTTCTGTCTAAGCTTCAATTGGTTGAAACTTCAATTAAGGAGACAAAGGATCAGTTAGCCAATATCCCTTCAGACATGGAATCTAAGAAGCAAGAAATCCTAGGTGTGAAATCTTCTCATGACCAGGCTAAGCTTGAACTGAAATAGGAAATTCCGGGTACGGCCAATGAAGATAAGCAGATAATAGCCAATGTAGATCAGATTATTGCAAAAGCTCATGATATGCTTCAATCTGCATTAGCTTTGTAATTTGTAGATCTGATGTAAGAACTTGTGACTTTTGTAATACTTTTCTGCCGAGGCATCATCTTATGTTATCGGCATAGTTTGAAGCGCTTTCCTTTAGTTCATTCTTCTCAGTATTCCTCTGAAACTGATCCATCGAGGTCTGCTCAAACATCATTTTTATTTTTTATGTTTTTTGCACTAAAGGCAATACATATCATATTGGCTCTTGCCCTGATTACATGACTTGTATTTTTATTCTAAAGGCGATACACTTTGTATCGGCTATTTTTACAAGCCAGAGTGCATAGCAACTCAGCTAACAAAATTTACCAAGTATACAATTCATAACAATCTAGGATTGCAAATGAACTAATACCATAAGCTAAAGTCCAAACTCTTTAACCCTTTCTACATCGGCCTAAAATATTTTCCTTTTAAACTATTAATCTGATAGCCGATACAGAAATCTTCCTCATCTTGATCAGAAATCTTTTTATAAGCCAATGATCCTGATTGGATGTTGGTTCTCATCATAGCATCTGACAAAACCTCCTTCATGCACCCTGCCAGAGAAGCACTGAACCCCTTCAAAATTCCAATCAGCGGATCCAGCCAGTACAACCCCAGAAGACGAATCTCCTTAGATGCCTCTGTTCTATCCCCAATCCGTTGGGTTAAAGTCTGATGCATTGTTGAGGGAATGCAACAGTTAGCATGAATCCAATCCCGTCCAAGTAATAAGCTATAGGTCCCAGAAGTATCAACCACAAAGAAAGTGGTCGGCAGACTCTTGCTTCCAATGGTCAACTCAATAGTGATAGCACCTTTGGTGTTGGATATGTTGCCACTAAAATCTAAAAGCTTCATGTCTGTCTGACTCAAATCTTCTTCAATCTTGCCAAGCTTTCTAAATGTAGTGTATGGCATAAGATTGACCGAAGCTCTACCATCAACCAGCATCCTTGTCAATGGTTTGCCATCAACAAGTCCGTTTAAGTACAATGCCTTCATGTGCAGATATTTTTGAGGCTTCTCAAATGTGGCCTTCTCGGTCTCATAGATCCATTGGCACACTCCTTCATCATCTGAATCTTCTGAGACATCATCATCTCTCTCTCTATAAGCACTGAATTCTGTAGGCAACATAAAAATGGTTGCAATGGTAGCCAATACTTTTCCTTTACCTTTATCGGCTGCTTGCTTGGCTTGCCAAACTTGAGCTTTCCTCTTCTTCTCTTGCTTTTCATCGTTCCTCAAGCGTTGGACTCTTCTCTTCTGGCTCTTGGTCAATCCTCCTGGGCACCACTGACCTTCTTGCCAAGCATGCTCCGGTTCTTGTTCTTCTTCATAATCGACCATCTCTTGATCGACAACACCTTTGCCACATTGATCATGAAATCTGCACTCACCACATGCCTGCGCCTAGCTTGTCTAGGATTATGCTGTGGCAACCTGGGATGAAGACATGGTACGTCTACCAATCTCGCTCCGTCCGCTGGATGAGTGACCTTGTACTCCACTAGGGGAAACTCTACCTACTCCACAGGTCCTGGCATGCCTTCCAATTGTGATCGCTCTTCACTTTTACACTTGGGGAACATGAACACGGGGTCAATGTCTCTGGCCATGAGCATCAAGTGACTATGCCACCGATTCCCCATCGCGGGCCTACACTCTAGGCGAGGTGCGACTTGGTGCAATGGCATGGCCGGCTGTTGGTGATTGTAAGATACGTTGATGTTGGGATATCATTATCCCATATCGAGAAGGTTGATGTGTTTGCATTGGACCTTAGCATAAACCCTTGTGGAGTCACTGAGATCCGCAGCTTCGAAGGCGATTGTGTCTTTGTCGATCCATGCCACTGCACTTCCTTTCCTGCTGGCACATATGATGGTGTATAAGGTGACTGTATCTACCACATATGATGGTGTATAAGGTGATTGTATCTACTTTATCGATAAGTATAATAAGTACGATGACCGTAGTTGTATGACAAGTTATGTGATAACTATGTACAACATGAGAGATGGTACAGTGGTTCCTCAGGTAAACCATTTTCTTCTCTTTCCTCATTAACTTGGGTCACCGTCCTCCTGGTAAAAGGGGGCCGACAGTTGAGGTCGCAATTGTTGGCAAAAATGATGGGCTGTACTGAGTACCGACGACGGTGGGCTGCAAGTCAAGATGCTTCATTTCAGTCCAAAGTTAACTATGTGTTGTTGTTCTGT
>DXKC01031864.1:0-14619 GCA_031170775.1 Cymbopogon citratus
CCAGGACTGCTTCTCTAACTGATCTTCGTTTCCTTCGGCTGTGCTGGTGAAGCATGGGAAACAGAGAGGCTGCAGAGTGCCCATGTATCCAGCCCGAGGTCCAGAAGCAAGTATTTTTCCCATTGTTAACCATTATTCTTTTTGCTGCGTTGAACAAGCTGATGTCTATATCATCCAGTGGTAGTTGCATGCCTATCCAGGGCCTTTCTATGCTGCTCCAAGCGAGCCACATCCATCGTAGACGCAGCGCTCGACTGAACTTCTCTAAATCTAGTATGCTGAGTCCTCCAAAAGCAATCGGCCGAGCCACCAGTGGCCATGCCACCTTGCATTTTCCCCCAGAGATCTAACCGTCGCCTGCCCATAGGAAGTGCCTGCGTACCTTGTCTAAATCTTCAAGAAATTGCCTTGGCACCTTGATGGAAGTTAGCATATACGTCGGTATAGCGCTAAGAACAGAGCGCACCAGCTCCCTACGTCCAGCCGGGTTGAGAAATCGACCTTGCCATCCGGCCAGTCTTCTCCTTGCTTTGTCAAGAATACTTTGCAGGTGCACCAACTTTAGGCGTCCAAGAGTTAGGGGTAGGCCGAGATAGGTTATTGCGAAGCTAACCTTCTGTCCGCTAAAAGATTGTAGAATATATTCCATATTCAGACCAGCACATCAGATTGGGGCTACAGAACATTTGACCCAATTGAGCCTGAGTCCAGTGGCTGCCCCAAAGTGGTTTAGGATTCTCAAAAGGGAGGAGACCTCTTCTTTGACGGGATTGAGGAAGATTACTGCATCATCTGCGTATAGCGACAGTCTGATCTTTGCATATCTCCCTCTGAGTGGTGATAGGACGCCCTCTTCTGTAGCAATTTCTAAAATTCGCTGCAATGCATCTATGGCTAAAATAAAGAGGTAGGGGGACAGGGGATCTCCTTGTCTCAGGCCTCTAGCGTGCTGAATTCTATTACCTGGCACCCCATTCAGTAGGATTGAGGAGTGGGAGGTGCGTAGCAAGAGGCTGATCCAATCCCTCCATTTGTTGCTGAACCCTCTATTTTCCATCATGTCCATAATGTATTCCCAGGAAACTGTGTCGAAAGCCTTGGAGATATCAAGTTTGAACAAGAGGGCTGGGGTCTTGGTTCTGTGATATGCTCTTGCCAGATTCCTAACATACATGAAGTTGTCTTGTATACACCTGCCCTTAATGAAGGCACTCTGTGATGCACTGATAAGTTGATCCATGTTTTTTGCTAGTCTGATGGCTAGGGTCTTTGTTATCAACTTGGCGAAGGAATGTACTAGGCTGATTGGCCTAAAATCTTTTGCAAATTCGGACATGTCTAGCTTCGGGATCAGCACCACATTGGCTCCATTTAAAAGGTTTAGTGGCCCAGCCTGCAGGTTGCGGAAGCATTCCATTGCTTGAAGAATATCTGTCTTCATGATCCCCCAACACATTTTGTAAAAGGATCCTGTGAAACCGTCGGGCCCGGGCGCCTTCTCGGCTGGCAGCATCCTGATGCTGTGTTCAATTTCCTCTTCTGAGAAATGGCGATCCATAGTATCATCGTCCAATTTTGATAAGTCAAGCCGGTCCCAGTCAATATTATGGGGGCAGTCGACCCTTGTCCCCAGGAGTTCTGAGTAGAAATTATATAGAATGTCTTCCTTTTCACCATGGTTCCATAGAATTTCTCCTGTTGTTGTTTTGAGGTAGGCGATCAGATTCCTTTTCCTCCTCCCGTTTGCTTTTTGGTGGAAAAACTTGGTGCATGCGTCTCCCTCCCTTATCTGAACAAGTCTTGAGCATTGACTGCGGCGTGATCGTTCTATAGCGGCCCAGCCTAATACTTGATTCTTGAGAGTCTTCAGGAGTGTGGTTCCAACCGTCGAAAGGGATCTTGATTCCTGTGCTGTTTCCAGTCTTTGTATAGCTTCATTTGACATGTTGAGCTGCATCCTTGCGTTGCTAAACAAACTTTTACTCCACTGTCTCAGTCGTGTCGCAGTTAGTCTCAGACGGTTGTGTAGTATCATCATTGGGTTGTTTCCAGCAGCGGGGAGCAGCCAAGCTTCTTTAACAATGTCATAGAATCCCGGTGTTTTTGTCCAAAATTGCTCAAATCTAAACACTGCTGGCCTCGGATGCTGTTGTTGGGTGCATACCACTAAAGGGCAGTGGTCTGAGAGTGAGCTGGAGAGTGCATGGACCCCCAGAGATGTGAAATAGGTTGCCCAGCTCTGAGTACAAAAAAACCCGGTCAAGATGCACCAGGGTTGGCACTGTTCTTCCATTACTCATGCCGAACATATATATTCACAAAACTAGTGGAAGTTGTACTCATAACTGTTGTGGTCTAGCTAGGTGTTGTGATACATAACAAGCTTGTAAGTATATTTAATACCTTAGCTTTATCTGAATATCGATGGAATAGACTGAGTGTATAGGTATGTTCTATCAATAAAAATAAGATGAAAATTGTACAACAGAACTCATGGGCCCCACCTATCAAGTTACACCATCTAAAGGTATATATTCCACCAAAAATCGAACAAAGATTTTAATGGACTTTAGCCCACTTCCGTGGATATATGATATAAGGAAACCAAGTTTCTGGTTTGTAAATACTCCGTACACATTTGAAGGTAATCTAAAGGATACAAATATTTACGGAAAAGACATCAAATGACCTGCTCCACCATGATATGTTTCGCAAAAAAAAAAAAGATATACAAGCATACAGCAAAGATGCAAATTTGTTCAGTCTTTCATTGGACCCACTACAAACACCATCATCTCTCTCGCACCGTGGATAGTTTTTTCAATGGATGGTCTTTGTCAAAAGAATTTTTGTCCAATCACATATCACATCTCTTAATATCTTGGCATCTCCATATCACATCTCTTAATATCTTGGTTCCCGTGTTGACATGCTCCACTCTCTTTCTTCATCATTAATTAGAATGTTGTCTATAATTAATCACTTAAAAGAACACTTAGGAGATGGGCCAGATGCACTTTCATATCAAAATCTCAATAAATATATATAATTTTTAAAATTGTTTTTGTTATTCGACAAAATTAGAAACTGTTCTCTGTAGATCCGTGCAGATGCCATAATGACAAAGTGAAGAGGACCTCTGAAGACATGGATGAAAACTCCAGTTCAGGGAAAGAAGGTGGGAAGGCACAGAAGAGTGAATAATCCCAACAACAGCAAGCCTAGTTCAATGTATTGTGGGCAACACAGATAGAAAAGAGATGAACACCGTAGAAGAGGGTAGACACGACAAGTGACAACCATGGTGCATTGGCTTGCTGTGTCTGGAGGTGTGGCACCCAGAGAGTGAACTCGTTGTTAAGCCCCCATCAAATCTTCCTCGGATGCTATCGGCTGAGTTCCAACTTCCAAGGTGAAATTTTCATTGGTACTGTGACCATGCACATGCTGCAAATCTCCATGGAGGCTCTTTGCACCTAAGAGAGGTGTGGAACAAATGAAGCGACACAAACCACTCCCTCTCTCGCTTGTCTACTCTGAGGCTCTCCAAATGGTGGCGAGCCATAGCTTCCTAATGCCTACCATGCCAAGTATGTATTTCCTGTGACTACGGACAGCTAGCGGCGCCATTTTAATTAGCCACATGAGCACTGTAATATATAAATTCATTATTTTCATGAGATTTCTATGTGCCTTTAGCTCAAGATATCCATTGCATATATTTATAGAAAGAACTAGTGGTAGGTAGCAGAGTCCATATATCACTCATTCTCTCTGGCATTATATTGACAAATAGATGGTCCAGATGTTTTGACACATAGCAGGCTTGTAACACTGTAATATATATTTGTTATGTTGTGATACATAACTTGTACTCAGGGTTACACCATCCAAAAATATCTATTCCACCAAACTATGGCCAATGGTTCTAATGAAATTGAGTGCACTTCGATGGATATTAATCAAAGCTTTCTTCGTTCATAAATATACTTGGCATACAATAGGAAACCGTGCATGCAGGATGCTCCAGTGGAGAACATAAGGACCGAACTTGAATATTAGAAAGTAATGTAATAGGTACAGAGTATAGTAGATACTCAAAAAAACATCAAGTGATTTATCATCCATCTAGCCGAACATCCAAGTGATTCTGCTCAGTGGTGGATCTAAGATTTTAACTAAGGGTATGCTGTTCAAAAGTTTTCTTGTACAACTCGGTAAAATCAACTGAAGATTTGGTAACAATTGATTTTTCTTCAATGTAGTTCTGTATATATGAACTAATTTACAAGATAAGTATTATACTGATTCATTTGTTTGTTATGGAGTCAATACAAACCATACAAATACTTCAAATAGACAAGAACACTGCTAAACTCTGCGAATTGAGGCCCACTATCCCATCACCCGCTACCTCTATAGCCCTCCACAATGGGTGAAAGAGGCCCTGGGAGATGCATATATAGGTGTCAAAAAAATTAAGAATGTCCATCCTGTGCTAAACTTCTTTTCTAAAAAAAAATCATGTGCTAAACTCTTGAGCAGGTATATGCTGTATGTTGTACATCGTTCAGGGTTCTAGTTCGTCGACATGTTGTTAACAAAAACACAGAAAGCAATTTTCTTTGGTGAATTTCTTGAGCAGGTAATAACACTACCTATCAGTTTCAGTCGTGATGATACCATTGCAATGATTCTATGCATATCTTCTTCTTAAAGAAAATTCTAACTGATAACAATACCCAACAATTTGTTTTGTTCATTGGAATCTCAATAGAGATGAAGACCAAAGATCCAGGCTGGAGAATGTCGACCAAAGAACCCCATCAAACAACCTCTAGTTTCTGATTCCTTATGGTCCAGGGTCATACCTAGACCAACCTAAAGCAGAAGACTGAAGCACCAAGCATCAGAGTCATAAGCATAGATTCCTTATTTCATCTCTTTGAGACATAAGGATGTTGATCGATAGTTATTAGTGTGTCAGGCTCTTGTTTTTATGTTTTAATTATGGATGAGTACTGTTATGCAGAGGCTGGAAGTTCATTGATGATTGTTGTATCAACTCAATTTTGCTGAATGCCTTTCTGTACAAAAATCAAAAGAGTGTATGCGTGAGGTTTGGTGCCAGATTCTGCGCTTGAACCATCTTGATTGGATCATGACCGATGACAAGCTGCTCGACTGGTGGCTGCGCGCCAGAATGCTTTTCCCTGATCGGTCGGCCAGCCCTGTTCGCTTGAACTTATCAACCATGGTGCAGTGTTTTTGTTTCATAACAAAATAGCATAAGTCAACTTATCAGCCATAGAAATAAGAGGAACTTTGATGGGGTTGGGATCAAGCGTTAGCGCTCATTCAGGAGATCATGGATGAGGGCAACAACTGGTAGGTGGTCGATTACAAAGATCTAGCAATCTTTCCTCACCCACGATGGTGCGTCAGTCATGCAACAAAACTAATAGGCCTTTGTGTGGGCTCTGTAGCGAAGCATTCATGTTTTTTCCCATGGTTTGTCGTTGCGGGTTATGCTGGTGTCTCAACTACAGACCACACAGTGTGTTTTTTTTTTTTGGAAAAGGAAAAGCTTATATTAAGACTAAAGATCATAATGTTTACAATCATGTACTAAAGTTGCCGACGCGCAGGCAGGAACATCATCAGTCAAAAAACCAAAAGAAAACTATTTCCTACCAAACTGTCCCAGTTCATGGGCCACACTAACTAAAAAACTTCATAAGGCGGTGCAGTTGGGTTTTCTTGGAAGATCCTAGGTATCAACTACATATTGCAGATGGCAGCAAACACGATTGGTGGACTACGAATTGGATGCATCATAACAATAAGAGCACACATACATGGAAGAGAAAAATACGATATCAATATAGATCCTGGTCCTGAATGCACAAATGTTGTTGAATCAACAGCAACCGTCTGCAGCACAATTCTTACCGGCTCTGCATTCTGAAGAAGCTAGATGGGCCCAGTGACAGAAATTAGCTCTACGTGTGTCGCGAGCCTTTGTTTTCCATTGCAGTCACCACAGCTGCTTGCTCATCAATCACAGAGGGTTTTGCCGAGGATTTTGCCAAGGCGTCGTCATCTCGTCCTGCAGTATCTTGGTTGGTGAAGTCCCGCTGTTTCTTGCAGGACTGAGTCCCCTAGTCTGTCTTCGTAGCTGTCTAGTGATGTCACAAGGTCCTCCTCCAGATGAGCATCAACAAATGGCTAACCTTGAACTTAGCTTCCTGTTCCTGGTGTCTACCATGCCAAGCGTGTATTTATCCCTTAGGGCAGCCTTTTCACTTCCTACTGCAGCTGGCTACATTGTGCACTATAACTATCATCTTTTATGTGTAAGCTTTCTGTTGCGTTTGAGATGTAAGATGTCCAATATATATATACCCAAAGAACTAGTAAGAGGCATATGTGCGTCAATAACTCGACGTATTGTACTTCAATATTGATGGTCACAGCCTTATGAAATTATTTAATAACCTCAGATGTTATTTATCTCAGCAAAAGGAAGGCTTCAGTGTTGAGTACATTTCAATAACAAAAGGAAGGCTTCACAGTGTAAGCACATTTCAACAAAAGGTTAATCTAGACGTAAATCACATTGCTTTTTGACTTTGTAGTTAAAACCTATAAATAAATATTCATAAATTAAAGCAGCCAGTGAACAGAAGCAACCACGAGCTATCCATAATTTGCCTCTGGAATGAAAGGGGTCGGAGAGATGGAGACACTTTTGGTTATTTGTCTCCATAAATAAATGGGGTTCTAATTTTCGTTGTAGTGGTTGGAGGAGAACTAAATTATCTCTTCAGCATCTTAGGACCAGGGCTTGTTGCTCCATTTGGTGAAGGACCATGTAAATACAAATACAGACATATACCTCTTGGAACAGGAACCCAACTTTCCAATCCCTTGGAGTGCCCAATAGATCGGCTAGATGTGGGTTTTTTGTGGAGCAAATTGGTTTGTTAAATCCAAGATAAACATACATATTACTGGGGGGTTGTGGCGGACTCCAAATATATCGATCTTATTGAGTGCACATGATCATGAGTATTAATCTGCTATGTATTTTTGTGTTTGTCAATGACATGACCTTAACTGGTGTGCTCCTATGCCAGCACGTTTGTCAAGGTTAGTAGACACCATATTCCCGCATTAGATTCTATTGGTGATCCATTAGGGCCACGGTTGAATTAATTTTGTGGCATTTTTATCTCCTGCCTGTACCAAACATGCACACCCATCATGGATCTCTATTGCTCTGACACCATCACACACCTCGTTGCACGGCAGGCCCTACAATTGCATAAATAAAGGTCCCTAACATTGCATATTTCTAAATCGGTGATGCGTGTCCAGACTGTACATCCTAGCTTAACGCTGTGACAGGAGATAACATTGGGCATTTGTTGTTATTCTCTTCTTAAAGCTGATTCTTAAGGGTTAGATTATTTCCCATAAAGGAAAGACAGCTAGCAATTTACGCTGTAAAAATAATAATTATAGTACCTTAATTGAAAAAGGAGAATTATAGTACCTGAAAACATTCAGAGCTTCTGAAAAACAGTTGGAAGCAAATGGATAAATGATAGGAACAAATCAGAGCTTATGGTACTGACAAATAATTTATGTGATTCCATTCATGAAAGAATGTTTGGATAATGAAACTTGATAAATAAAATTGTTTTCTGAATTTTGCAGCTGGCAGGAGAACCTGTTAATTAAGCTAATATGCAAACTTCACTACCCTATCTTCTCATGTGCTCAAGATGCTGTGGAGAAGATGAAAAGCTAGTGCACCCAACACATCAGATGTACTACCTTTGGTTCTCAATCCTTCGAGGAACGCAGACCAGAAAGTCCAGTACAGACTGAGGCAAACATTTGGACCAGATGAGGATAGGGATGTAGGCTCATCGTCGAGACGTTGCTCTCGATGTCTTGTGCGACAGCTCCATCCAATTTTTAACTTATTAGCCGGCTCAAAACCACAGAACAATGGAAGGATTAATTGGAGCAGCAGGCAGCTTATAGAACTCAGAAGCATGGGATGGCAGCACATGGAGCGCTGTTTATTTTATGACACATCCCTAATCTGGCTGGTAATCTGGCTAGCATGGCCCTTCTAGCAAAACCCTGTTCTCCCCAGTCCTTATCTCCCTTCTCTCATCAGGGTCACCGATAATGTTTGATGAGATGGGTGGTAGCTTCCTAGAGCCTGCCATGCCAAGTGTGAAGTGTGTATCTCCTAAACTCCGATCCTGAGAGCAGCTACTCTCATTCCGGTTGGCCACATGTGATCTGTATAACCTATTTCTCCTTGAGCTTTCTGTGTACGTTTAGCTGTGTTGAACTGATGTCCCACAAATACTACAGAACTAGAGCGGAAGGTTGTTGTACTCACAAATTTATTGTCTAGGTGTTGTGACCATAGTTGGTTCTGATACATAACAAGCTTGTAAGATATTTAATACCTCAGATTTATCATAATATCGATCTAAAACTCAGTATATGTATGTTCTATCAAGAAAAATACATGATGCAAATTGTACATCATCACTCCTGGTCCTGACCTTTCACTCAGGGAAGTAAAGATGAGTAGATGACCAAGAAGACATGGAAACAAACTCCAGCACAGGGAGAAAGGCACAAAAGACTGAATAATTCCAACAACAAAAGGCCTTGATCAATGTGGGAAACACAGATGGAAAAGAGTAGAACACTGCAGAAGAGGGTAGGAGACAACCATGGTGTGTTGGCAAGCTGTGTCTAGAGGTGTGGTGGCCAGAGCTCAAGGCCCTGATCCTGTAAATATAGATAGTGAACTCCTTGTTAAGACCCCATAAAACCTTCCTCGAATGCTGTAGGGTGTTTTAGTTCCCCTCTCTTCTGGTTTTGTTCTTTTAACACTTTTGTTTAAACTGTACTTCCTAGACTGTTTTCTGTTTTTTTCAATAAATTTTCTGCAGGGGCCTTGTCCCCTTCAGTTTTGTAAAAAAAAATGCTGTAGGGTGAGTTCCAATGTCAATTTTGGATTGGTATCGTGACAATGCACATGCTGCACGCCTGCATAGAGCCTCTTTGCAATGATCGCGGAATGAAGCCAGTTAATCCACTCCTTCACCCCGTTCTCTCCTCTTCATCACTCAAAATTCTTGCCAAGGCAGGTGATAGCTTCCTAGTGCCTACCGTGCCAATTGTCTATTTGCTGACTACAGAGAGGGGCTTCATTTCGATTGGCCGGCCACATGCGCACTGTAAAATGTTTTTTTTTCATGAGCTTTCTACGTGCCTTTAGCTGGAGATGCACATTGCATATATTTATAGAACATAGAACTAGTGGGTGGTAGCTGAGTTTATAACTCAATCTCGATGGCATTATATTGACAACTTGATGGTCTAGATGTTGTGACACATAAGAAGTTTGTAACATATTTAATTAATACATCAGATTTACCTATCTAAATATTGAAAGGTCTCTTTATCACTCAGGCTGCAACTTGTACTCAGGGTTGGACCATCCAAAAATATCTGTTCCACCAAACTACGGCCAATGATTTTAATGAAATTGAGTGCACTTCGATGGAGAAGCGATATGAAAAAAAAGGTTTCTCGTTCATATAGATACTTGCATACAACTAGAGAATATAAGGACCGAACTTGAATATTATAAAGTGAAAAGTAATGTAACAGACACAGCGTATAATAGATACCAAAAACTTATACAACTTGGTAAAGTCATTTGAAAATTCAGTAACAATTGGATTTTTTTAATGTAATTCAATTTGGTATATATGCCCTAAATTACAAGATAAGATTCTGCGGATGCACTTGTATCTTATTGATTCGAACTCTACCAATACTGTGAACCGACAAGTAGCAATGCTAAACTCTGCATTAAGGCCCGGTATCCCATCACCCCTACCTATAGCCCTCCCTTGATGCATACCAGGCACCAACGAAATTAAAGAGACAGCAACGAGGTATGCTATATGTTGTACATGGTTCAGGGTTCTTGTTCGTCGACATCTTCTTGACAAAAACACAACAAGCTATTTTATATGGCAATTTTTCTTGAGCAGGTAATAACATTACGCAGTCATTTTCAGTTTAGTCTCTGATGATACTATTACAATGATTCTGTATCTTCCTGTGAAAGAAAATTCTTTTGAGCAGGTAGCACTACAAAAGAAATTTGTTCAATGGAATGTCAATGGAGATGAAAACCAATGATGCAGGCTGGGGACATGTGGAATTACAGCTCAACTGGTTCTGATTCGTCATGTTCCAGTGTCATATGAAGACCCACCTAAAGCATAAGAGTGAAGCACAGAGTACTAAACATAGATTCCTGGTATCTACCATTTTTTTAAGATAATGGATAAATCATCCGGCCTCTACACCCAAGGGTGTACGCAGCCAATTATTACAATGGGTATGTCAAAAAAGAGCAAGCCAAAAGTCTTTACAAATAGAAAAGGACGCTAAAGCAAACGATAGAACTGCTTCCACCCCTTATTTGCAAATTCTAAAGCAATCATCTCTAAACTTTTGCTCATCGTGGAGAGGGCGTGCTTAGCTTGCTCGTCACGCTGCAACTGGCCCCCAGAAACATAACCAATACGCTCCCCTGAAGATAACCTGCATCATTGAGTTAGTTTTTATTTTGTTAAAAATAACGTCATTCCGGTATCTCTAGATAGCCCAGCACAAAGCAGCCACTCCCACCCAAATCAATCCCTTGGTCTTTTTATCCTGACTTCGAAGCCATGTACCAAACATATGGCTGATTGATCTCGGTTGGTGTAAGTTAGTAGCGTAAAAGATAATCCTCCAAATCATTTTTGCCAAAGGACACTCTAGAAATAAGTGTTGTATCGTCTCATTCATGTTACAAGAGATACATTTCTAGCTCCCTTTCCATTTTTTTCTAGAAAGGTTGTATTTGGTAAGGACAACACCCTTTTGTAGGAACCAAAGAAATATTTTAATCTTTAGAGGAATTTTCATCTTCCAGATCTTCTTATGAGCTTACCATTCCAAGTGTATCTCTCACAGCAGCTTCATTATTTTTGACTTCATATGAACTCTTTTATGCACTAGCTTTCCTTGTGAGTTTGAGTTGCAAGATGCTAAACAACATATATATTTATATATAGAAGTAGTCGGAGTAGCTATATTTATAACACCATGGCATAGTGTGCGTACACTCGCAAATTGATGGCCTATGTGACGTGACACATAACAAGCTTGCAAACTATTACTACCTCAGATGTATCAGAAAATACTTAGATGAACAAGCATTGAAGATAGAGGAAAACATGTGTAGTGGCTTAAGAGGCTGTCCAAATGTTCACGCCAAATCGGAAGTCCCACTTGATAAACCAAAGAAACTCAAGGCCGGGTCGCCAGACCTTTACTTGTTAGAGTATTACAGAATAGAAATCTAGCTCGGGTTTGATAGAACAACTGACAAATTTCGAGGCAGAAGCAGTATGATTTGCGTGAATCTGCAAATACTTTTAGGCCACGTTTTGTAGGGCTTCTGCTCCTCCTAAAAGGGCTTCTGTTGCTTCTTCTGTTGTGCCATCCACGCATTGACACAGATGCTGCTAGGGCATAGAGAATGCCGTCGTCATGGTTCTAATGGTTGCCGTGAAGGCCAGTGATGGCATGTAGCCGGTAGCCCCTGCCGCCATTTCTGCACCCCTGGAATGGTCCTGGCCATTGCGCACCACTGAATCCACTGCATCCTGGAGTGGTCCGTTCTGGAGCCGAATAGCCACTGGTGCCCGGTGCAATCCATCCATATCCCGTCAGCATCGATCACCTTAGTTGAGGTTGTCGGCTTGTAGTCGTCCAGCTCCTACATATTATAAGGGTACCACATGCTGTATATGCAAAGAAGCCTGGTGAGGATGACTCGATTGGGGCCACAAACGCGTTTATATATAGCATCCAAAACTATCTATTCCACCAAAGATTTTAATGCACATTAATCCACTTTGATTGTATCATTGATATACTTTGATTGTTTCATTGATATGGACACAAGTTCTCGCATTCGGTACACAGTACGAAACGCTGCAGTGGAGAATTACATAGATGTAATGTCGTTTTAAACTTCAAACATTGGTAAGTAAAAGATACTGTGCAGATAGCAGAAACTTCATATGATCCATTAATCACAACAAACAGACATTTCATTCCAGAGATTATCACCGTATTTTTCTATTTCAAATGCCTATTATTGTAACTAGCTCATTTGGAGCACTCCATGTACCAAATAGACAAAAGGCTTTTACAATACATTTGCATGCCAAACTACATTTCTCCTGGATTATCATCAAGCTAAGAACTAATTAAGACCTTTCCATCTTTCATGTATTAGAAAACATGTATAGAGATTATTAAGATACATGGACTTATCGAGCTGGTGACTGTACTAGTCAATAATATCGAGCTGGTGACTGATGAACTACTCAACAAAATATCGTTGTATTCACTTTTGTGAAATAACCCAGTGCATGGAGTGACGAAGATGACTGGGCAGGTGAAGGCCAACAGGGGACATGCATATAGAGTCATTGCACAAGTTATCCTTCTTCTCTAGGATTTCTCATAGTAAGTCAGCCCACCTAAAACATGAAAATACAGCATCAACGGATTGTTCGGCTTGAACTTTGCTTCCTGGTGTCTACCATGCCTAGCCTGTAATGTACTGTATATTTATCTCTTGAGGACAGTTTTTGAGCTCTAAGATGCCCAATATGTAGTCATAGAGAATTGAACTAGTAGGTTGATATGCGTGCACTGCTACTTCATTTGTTGTACATTTGTAAACTTGCAAAGTAATGACCTAGGTGAGGTTACACGTTGCAAGCTTATGTGATATTTAATACCCTATGGTGGATTATCTGAAAGATGGAAAGGAGCACATTATTTTATCTCTCTCGGCATATATATGGTGTCGAGCTAGCTTTAAGATCGATGGTCAATAAAAGTACCAGGCTCTTTGTTGTGCCTTTATATATAATAACGGTTGTGTTGTGATGCAGGGGCCGGGTCGAGAGTGGGTTCATAATTATTGTATGAAATCAATCTTGATGAAATGAAATTAAAAAAATAAAACCATTCATATCAAAAAATCGAAAGAGTAACATCATGGCTCCCAACTGCTCAGAGTCCTATGATCCGACTGCAGGGGCCACATATACCAACGATGAATATGTCAAGTGGCGAGGCATCTCTACCTGTATCTAGCTAGGATCGAGCCACAATTTGGTTCTGGTTGCCATGGTCCCTAGCACTAGCAGAGAAGCATATGGTGGATTTCAGCTGCTTGATCTTCTTGTAGAGTTGTTCGATATTTGCTAGCGGAGGTCGGAGGAGACAGATTGGCCCACTACTGGAGAGGATCATGGACATGCATTAGAGATTGGGCATGGGCTGCACCTTCGCCATTCGCCAACTTGGAATGATAATAGGTAATCTGTACAAGAGGCCAGCCCAGCTTTATTAGGACAAGTAGGGCCATGGCCCAAGTAACCCACGAGCTAACTCTTCAGTTTTTGGACCATCAGCCCAACACACCCAAGCCAGAGAGACATGAGACCGACTCGCGGGTCATGCCCCCGTATCAGCGCCGTTGCGAGCACAAAACTAGAGCAGGCCTGGTGTGGATCTTGAAGCACAAGGTATTTATCACTCTTGGCTTCAATTCTCTACTTCATTCGATCCCAAGTTTCTAGTTTCAACCCTTTATTGCAGTTCACAAGAGGATCAGGACTTCAGCTATTCGGCGTCTTATTTCTCTAATAAAGTTCATGAAGAACAGGGGCTTTTGAGCTAACAAGCCATCCAAACTCATCCATCCCAGCACCAGAACAGCGACCTCAAGGTCCAGAACAAGAAAACAATTAGGGCCTAAGGAAGTACTTACAGCTTTTGAGTTTCTTGCTGCTAAAATTTCCATGTGCACGAGAAACAACAAAATACATTATAACACAACAATACAATACATATCAGTTAGAAACCTTGAGTACTAACACAACATAACAATACCACTCACACAGTGCAATCCAATAATCCACCAACATATATATAGATGCAAAATTAGGCGGTGAAGTAGTGTTTTCTTGGCCAATACTAGGTACTACATACTGTGCATATCATAGCAAACATGATCGGTGGTGGATTATGAATTGGATGCATGGTAACAATAAGATCACACATACATGGAAGTAAAAAAAAATACAATATTAATATGTATCCTGGTCGTTGATGCATGCTGAAACCAAATGAAGGAAACTAGCGTTACGAACGTCGCGGCTCGCAGCTGCTTGCTCGTCAAACTCAGGAGGGTGTCACTGTGTCGTTTATCTCGTCCCAGCCTCGCCAGATGTCCTTGCTCTGAATTAACTAGGCCCTCGTTGCCGCTGTAGCCCCCCCATCCTGCATGCTCTTCCTGTTGCTGATATTTTAGTGAATTTGAAGGCGTAACAAGTCCTTCTTGGTATAAAGTCATTTCCATTTGGCACCGGGAGCTCAGCTTGCAAGCGTAAATCATCAGATGTAAAAAGGCTGAGCTCCATATCC
>DXKC01031869.1:0-10111 GCA_031170775.1 Cymbopogon citratus
GCAATTGAATGTGTAGAAGAGATGAAATGGCCTGAGCGATAATAGGATCGTGTCACCAATCACCACATGCCCCTGGAGGACAGGGATGCCATCGCTGAACATGGCAGAGCCCATTGGGGGCCGTTCCAACACGAGGGTCTTGACCTTCACCCACCTGGCAGCATCCTTGTCAAAGCGTTGCATCACGAGGCTGGATGTGCCATAAACCCCAGTGAGGTACGGTGCCCAGAGGTCGCCGGCGGCCGAGATCGGGCAGGTCGGCATGTGGGGCCCTACTTCTGGCGGAAGGTCCGGCAGACGTGACACGGTGATGCTGCCCTTGTCGTCGTCGGCGGCGCCGAGGTCCATTTGCAGCTGCAGGGGGATAGGAGGGTCGAGTTTGTAGTCTTTGGGGTCGGAGAAGTCAGCTTCCCGGGAGAAGAAGCAGAACGAGAGGTGGCGGCCGTCGGAGTCGATCGGAGCTCTCCACGACGCTCGCAGCGCGGATGTGTGACGTAGGAGTCTTGGGTTTGTAGTAGCCGTCGCCCAAGATCTCCAGGGCGCCGATGACGCGGCCGGAGCTCGCGACGCGGAATCGATGGAGGCGTAGCGAGCGGTCGCCCCCTGAGGTTGCCACGATGCCGACCAGAACCGACCACGCGGGGCTGTCGTCCGCGTCGGTCGGCATGAAGGCGTACTCCCGGCCGGGGTCGACGCGCGGGATCAGCGGCGAGCACAGGTTACCGATCCAGAGGCAGCAATCGCTGAAGGGACAAGCCGCAGCCGGCGGCGACATCGTGGATTGGATTTGGCACGCTAATCTATCCAAGAGGTATGGTCCTCTCTCCCCAAACCCCGCACCCTCCAGGCATGCGATTTTATCAGGGGATTGGGCATAATGCTTGTCTTGTGTGGGGCTCCATATTCGAAGGGGCCATACACGGTGTAGCCCAAATGGTCGGCCCATAGAGGATCCAGTAATAATAAGAAAAAAAAGAAAGAAAACAAAGGCTAAACTCTGTTTGTTTTTTTTTTCTTTCAATAATAGTATACGTACGGAGTAAGTGTGAAAGATTCAATTCAAACGTCCTAATTTCAAAGTCACTTGGGATGATGTACCTCTCTTTGTAGAGGGTCTAGTGGTGAGATTTAGCTGCGGCCAATGAGTAATAAACTTTTGCTCTTAAAAAAAGACTTCCATGATTTGAGTTTTTAAATATAAAAATGGTACTTTAGAAATAACTTCTTATGTCGATACGGATCTGTAAATCCGTTGCTATAAACAACATATTACAAATCTATACTATAATGCAAATCTATCTATCTATCTATCTATACTATAAGGCAAATCTATCTATCTATCTATCTATCTATACTATAAGACAAATCTTCTACAGGCCAAATCCTTCTTTCAAGATCAACGACTCACACCAGCCCTACTACGGAGTCAGCGGCTGAGATCAAAAGTTTGATGTGGCATCTAACTCTCCTCTCCCCACCGTGCCCACACGTCTAGCGGAAAACAACCCGGGTTCGAATCCCACAAACCCACCGTCCAAACAATTATCCCACCGCCGATAAATAACAAATAAAAATTTTTACGTACAGCCAGGCTACATACACAGTTCAAAATATCAATCACCACGCATTCCGCCTTATTCATCGCAGTGTTGTTCCCTTGCACTGCCGGTACAAACATCCGTCGCAACGCCGATCAAAACTTCCGTCCTCCGTCACCGCTGTCGTCCAGGCACGTCCGGCGCGCACGTGCGTCCGCGTCCGCCGTCGCGACGTCGAGGCCACTGGTGTCCGCGATCCAAACGCCCGTCGTCCGTCGCCGCCGTCAAAGAAACCCAGGACGTCCTCCAGGCGTGTTCGGCGCGCACGTCCCGAACGCCATCGCGACGACGAGGAGACCACACGGGTGTCCTCCACGCACGCAACGTCACAGAAGCCCACGATGGCGGCCACATGGAGATCAGTCCCCGGCTCACTGCCTGCCTGCCTGCCTCCCTCTCTGCGGCAGGCCATTGCCTTATGCCATGTGCGGACTCGCGATTCCCTGATTTGATGCCCCTTTTTTCTCTTCTGAATCTTGATTTTTTTTAGAAAGATCTTCTGAATCTTGATTAGAACGCATACAGAACAATGCTTTGCAAGAAGAACTTAGTAAATTGTATTATTAAATGAATTTTAGTCCTACTAATTTTGAACTGTATATAGGCTAATGATCGGATGGTGTCCTTTGAAGCTGCTATTTGGTCGTGCTATGATTGTTGCAATATCAAACTCCATGATTAGAAAAGATTTTACAGAAAGAATGTTGTCTGTAGATATTTTATTATCTATTGGGAAAGTACGCCTATACAAAATTGATCCTCTCTCATACTATCTTTGCACCATCAAGATAAAAAGGATCATATTGTTGCCACATATAGGTTGCATTTAACTATTTCGGTTCAGATATTTTCATTTCAGCCAGCTCAGATTGGCTTTGATTACAGAAAAATCTCTTCTGCCAATGATTAAGCTCTACTTGGGTTCAGGTATTTTCATTTTACCATTTTCTGATATGTTTTCTGAGATGTCACCAAACACAGCTATACTTGAGGATCCAGAACAGCAAGTCATTCCTAGCTGCTTTTCTAGAACAACTGTTTGTTCAGGTGAGTTTCTTTAATACCCCAAGAAGTGTACTAAGATTGCCATGAGTTTGCTATCAGAGTACTGAAAGACTGAAGGAACATTAAGTAAGGGTGTATTCATGTATGTTTTGCAGTGTTTTGAAGGGAGTGCATATATTTTTGATATATCACTTATGTAGTGATATAGCTTACTGATTGAATCACATTGCAAAGGAAGATAAGTCTTAGTTATTATTTTTTCACCAGATTCTTTTATACATTATAGTATAGATTGAGCATATACATTAGCTTATTAGTTATTAAACGACGATACCATGCAAGTCGCATGGCCATGCTTAGCCAGTTTCAGTATAAAACTTTCCACTGGTGCCAACTGCCAACAACCAGCACATTCCCTGCATTAATTTTGAGATTTGAACCTAGCAATCTCAGGTGGATACTTGCTACTGCAGTAATATATTTGATTGCCTATCATGTTGAGAAAAATTGCAGTTATCAACCTTTTCTATATATTTCTCATGCTTCATTCTGCTTGTTCTTTTTCTTGCAGTCCTCATCGATGTCTGGATTACAATTTCGAGCTACCGGTTTAGAGCATAGTAAGTACAAATCATCTATGTGAACTTACTACTGTAGATGCAAAAATACTGAAAACACACCTGGTTGTTATGGGAGTAATATCAGTTGTAAATTTATAGCAATATATGTAAATTCGCTTGATTAATGGGAGTAGAATAAAATCTTATAACTTATACGGAACTGGAGATGGATGAGCATTTAGGCAAGACCATAGCACCTAACTGAATTGAAGCAGTTATAAACTTTCAAATGGGCACAATAATATTCTTGAGTTTGCTTGCTAGCTGTACAAATGAACAAGCAATATTAGTTCATTTTCTTTATTTTGCCCCAGATCAACCAGATTTACGTGCTGTCAGATTCCATAAGCATTGTACTATGATAGACTTCACTAATCTGGATTTGAATATGCAATTATAGCCTTGACAGTTCTGAAGCACAAAGAGATGTGCTTAAGACCCATAACAGGTATAATCTTTAGCATGTATTATTAATATCATAGCTCCGTTCTTCCTGTCTGAAAATGATTGAGCGAAGTTCCTGTTAGGTGAAGAATCTGGCTATAACTGAGGAAGGAAATCCATGTCTCCGTACAGAGCAAGAAGTGCAGGGCCGCCGTCGCTGCCGGCGCGGCTCTAACCCGTGCGTGAGGCTAGGGGCGTCGACGCTGCGGCATCATATGTCATATCCTGCAGCTAGGCGAGGCGCAGCCTACGCTGCGGGTGGAACAAGGCGGCGTACTGCACGCATGGTTGAGGAGTGGTGGCTATCGGTGCTAGCTGGTGTGCCACGGAGGTGACTGGGACGGCGACACATGCACGGCAGAGCTGAACTGCAATGGTGATGACCTGAAGTATTGCGAATGCCGACAACCCATGCTGAGCAGCGTATGATGGCGAGCAACAGCAGCCATCTGACACAAGACAAGCATGGCGATAAGGCCGTAAGTATTTTAGTCCCCGGCGATGTTAAGGTTCGAAATTTAGAGAAACATTTGAATATGAGATGAAAGTGCCTCAATGAGATGTATCCGTAGCGTTAGTACGGGTAATATACTAGTGAAATTAAGAGCCAAAGTCTGCATCAAACACCTTATATTTGAAATGGAGAGATGTATGTTTTACCAATCTTCAAATGTTTTTATTTGTAAATATAGTTTTTTTTTTACATATTATTCAATGTTTCAAGCGAAATTTTGGTTTAGGAAATTTACGTTTTATAATAAAAGATTAGGCAATTGTGCAATAGTTTCAACAGTGGAAATCAAAGATTTTGTGAAAGAGATGGCAATTTAGTAGAAGATTGGCAAATGTCCGCTCTCCACAGGGAGATTTACACTGCTCAGGGCAGTGCTAAATGAGTGCTATACGGAGACTTACACCAGCGAACAATCTTCCGCTCAAGGTGCGGGTTGTCTTCCAGAAGACTCCAATACGCGAGCATGGCGAGGAGGGAGGAAGGGCGGCGTGCAGCGCTGCGGCTGCCTTTAATTTAATTCATTGCCGATGAAAGGAGGCCACGCCGGCGCGAGGGCTCTGCCCGGTCAGCCACTCATCGAGCACATGTGGCGGCGGCAACGAACGGGGCAAGGTGGGCAGCGCTCTTGGGCTGCTTGCGGGCCAAATTTCGACATGGGCCAAAAGCGAAAGTTCCAGCCAATGCGAAGCTCTATGGTTTCTATTAAGACACTCAGATCAGATCATTTAAGGCCACAGATTAGCGAGTAATTAGTTGCCAAGCAATGCCAGCATATTGAAAACAATCAAGAAAAGTCACTTTTTAGAGATCAAAACTTAGCCAGACCCCATCCAACTTTATGCATGCTCTTCTCCAGTAAATTAGCCTCCAACTTTTATTTTTGGACAAACTCAAATAAAAACATGGTCTTCATCTTTGCTAACGCAGCCTATTGTCATTTAGGAAGATCCAGCTCTCCTGAAAAGGTAAATTGGTGAGGACAGTTCACAGATTTAGACACATGTGAACTCAACTTAAATACACGGCATGGTTTCAAAACAATGTGCCTTTTCTGGATCGAAACAAAGTGCCTTAGCAGTTAGCACACGCGAATTAGGGGAAGCAATTGTGCAAATCCAAAATGTGCACCAAAGCCCAACATGCATACTAAATTTAATAAGGTGCGTCAGACACCAGTCAGTGGAAACCACCTAAGACAATCCAGGGCGGGCCGTAGGCCATACAACTCCAGCATAGTTCACCGGAGGCGGGGATCCCCTCCTCTCCCTCAGCAGTACCCAATGACAACTGAACTACACGCACATCGGCGCATTGTCACCACAGAGCACACACACAACTTCATTCTAGCAGCACTGCAGCAGAAAACAGCCTCATCTCTTCAGCTACAAATCAAGGGCGATGGCCACCAATGCACACCAGCACAACATTTCTGCAAACACAAGAAACAACTATAAGGCATTACCAACTTCCTTGATGCATGCCAAGCAATTTCTGAAAGGCTGCAAATATATATCAGCCTATCAGGTTTCTAATGCCCGCCCCTTTATGACATTCTTTTGATGGTTAGTTTATGTGCAATTGTGCAAAAGTCTCAATAGTGGGAATCAAGATTTGTGAAGAAGAGATGGCAACTTAGTTGAAGATTGGCAAATGTGCTCTCAGTCTCCACAGGGGAGATTTACACTGCTCAGGGCAGTGCTAAATGAATGCTATACAGAGACTTACACCAGCGAACAATCTTCCACTGAAGGTGCGGGTTCTCTTTCAGAAGATTCCAATACGAGAGCACGACCCCATCCACCTTTAAGGCATTGAAATTGAGAGAGATATCACGTAGCATGTGTATGCACCGAAAGCCACCCCCCATGTCACGGCTCTCCGTCCACAATATGAACTCATCCAGGTAGCATGGGTTGTATGCCTTAAGCTTCAACTGTACATTGAATCAATCAAACATGCAAAAATATTATTAATCACATTCATTTTTTCTAAAATAATGCTGCGTTAACGTCTGATGAATGATGAGTACAAAAAGTTGCAAGTACACACCACTGACAAAAAAAATTAAAATTAATCCAAATCCATCACACATTAGAAATGGACCTTTGCAGCCCCGTAGAGATTCACTCAACAACAACAACAAAAACAAGAAAGCCTCTAATTTAGTCCAAAGCATTTTTTTTTGGTGACTAGTCCAAAGCAAGTTGGGTAGGCTAGAGATGAAGACATCAAGAGCATCAGGAAAGAGAGTAATAGTGACAATAGAAGTGAACCATGGTTCTTGCACTCAGATTACTGAACTGGGGAGGTGCCTTCAACTGGGGAAAAAAGAACAGGGGATCTTTCCTCTCCATATAAGCATCTGTGTCAACCTCAGTCCCCTAGGCAGCCAGAGAGGGCACCCACTGCTGATTACTTGACTTGAGCAAACGATTGTTTGTGTGAGTTGTGTGTATGTGTTCGGTGTTCCTGGCCGTGACCTTGCCGGCAGCGCCGTTTGCGTTGTCTCTCTGGCAAGTTCCAACACCCTACGACCACCTGCCGTCGATAATGGAACAGACAAGGGAATATACTCTAGACCTGGTTACACCACCCATTGGGGTGGAGGACTGGAGGGTGAGGGTTTCAGCAAGCAAGACTAGGAAAAAGAGCACAGCCACAAGGGTTGGCAAATGTGAGAGCTTACCTAGACCTCTTTGAGAAGCACACATTAATGCAATTTCTAGGCATCGATAATGCTTTGGAAAACATGTCAATCACGAAGAATCATGATGACAAAAAAAAAATTTGGCTGTGGGGAAAACTTAGTGGTTTAATTAGCTCACACATGGACATGGTCAACTGTTTCAACAAAATATGTGTCAACATAATTGTCTGCAATCTGCATGTATGTATTCTCTATCACAAATTTTGGAAACGCACAAAGTGCACTTTTCAAAAGGGGTGTAATTGCACACTGAACATGGCACATCTTATTCAAGCAATAGTGAGTAGCATCAATATCGAAGACGATCTGGAAAATAAGTGGAGAAGCACCTGCCCACTAGATATGGAGCTCGAAATAGCAGAGATGATGGCTAGATTGCAAAGTAAATTTGTACAGACCCCTTCCGCTTGCCATTAGTGAGAGATATGGTGGGGCTTATATCTGAGAGCTCTCGAGCAGAGGTGAAAACAGTCTAACTGAAGGGGTTCAGATACTAAATAGAATAGTCCATATCCGAATCTAAGTATTCAATTGGGATCCATATCCTAATCAGGATACTAAAAGTCTAATCTAATATAGAAATATTTGATGTGTATACAGTGTACAGCTAAATCCGACACATCTGATACTGTAATATATATGTACCTGAATCCAATAACTAGAAAGACTTTATTGGGAAAGGTTACAGGCTCGGTTTGAAAAAGGGGGCTTCATAAGCTGTTAGTTTTTCATACCATTTAAACCCAAGCATCTGATCGTAGATTGAGCAAGAGTGAGGAAACTCATCTGAATATATGATGGTAGATTGAGCAAGGGTAAACGTTTGCTTACAGGTTTGCCGTTGCCTAAACCCTGGACTACGGGGGCATCGATGGCGTCGCCGGTGACTCTGTTGACGAGGACAAAAGCGGGGTAGCCTTCTAAGTCCCTGATCCAGTTCCCGGGCCTCTTGTCCTTGATCCAATGCTGGAACTCGTCGTCGGCGTCGGTGGGCGCGAGGCAGAGGGCGCCGTCGCGCACGGTGAGGCTCAAGCCCTCGTCGGTCTTGCAGTAGATGCGGCATGTCGGCTCGGTGTAAAGCCCAGCGCAGGTCCTGTTGGCCTCCTCGCTCCAGTAGAGGATCTTCCAGCTCCGTGTGTCGCCGTCGGCCCCCTCCGTGAGCGTGATGCCCGTGCCGTCCCGCACGCTGCCGCCGTCCTCGTCGCGGGGCAAGGCGGCGTCGAGGCCCATGTCGACGTCGTGCATCATGCGGATGCGGCCGAAGTCCCTGCCCAAGTCGCCGCTCTCCGTCCACAGCAGCGACTCTTCGAAGCCCTCCGGGTCGAACTCCAGCAGCCTCACCTGAAATTGAACACCCAAACAAACACATCATCCCAATCTGCATTCTCCAAGAACCCAGGGGAGGGGAGAGCAGATCTAGGGGAAATTACAGGGCGGTAACGGCCGAGGGGGTGCCGAATAGCGAGGCCGGTGGCCTTGTTGATGAGGGAGAAGACGGGCTTGCCCTCGTCATCCTTAATGCGCAGGCTGAAGCGAACGTCCTTGAACCAGTGCTGGTGCTCGTCGGCGGCGTCGGCGGCGGCAAGGACGAGGACGCCGCCGCGGACGGCGAGGCAGAGGCCCTCGTCAGCCTTGCAGAAGACCTTGAAGGTGCCCTCAGGGTTCAGCCATGGATGCCCGAACCCGCGTTCGTACATCTTCCCGGGGAGGACGAACGAGAGTCCGCCGCGGGGGTGGGGTGTTGGGGATAAGAGCATCTCGAGCAGTCCCCCACCTCATTAAACTCTGATATTTAGGGTGATAGATCAATTTTTTCTTCTTCCAGCAGTTTCCCTGCTATAACAGAACCGTCCAATTTATAAAAAATTAACCATCGACACGACTGTTCTCCGTACTTAGCCTCTCATAAATCCGGTAGTCCGCGAAACCCCGAAGGATTTCGAACTTTCCACAATATTACAGACAAGGATCGTAATAGTTTAGCGCTAACCATTCATAAACAACATCCATTCCAACATAATTTAAACATGAGTATCGGAGTGCGGAAATAAAGAGTTATTACAAACCATAGTTCAAACTTAAATAAAGTAGCGGAAGTCTTTTACACCCATAGTTTGAAACCAAAGTGCCATCGCGATCGTAGTCCAGCAAAAGCAAAAGATAGGATACTAGAGGTGACGATGCCCATTCGTCTAAACATCTTCTCCAACCGGAGTAAAGCAATTGATACAATAGTTATGCATCACTTGACCTTCTGTAAAACAACATGGGAACAAAGCCCTGAGTACGAGAATGTACTCAGCGAGACTTACCCGCCATAAATGAAAATAAAAGACTCCAAGGGTAATGAAGGCTTTATGGCAGGATAGCTGACCATTTTGCCGAAATAGCATTTTCTTACTTTCTAACCATTAGTGAGCATCTTCTTTTAATCATTACCTAATTACTGCATGAGAGGCTAACATACAACATTGCATGAAAGATAAAACAGAATAGATAAGTGATTTAAACCAACTTTCATTGCCAAATAGATCATCCTGTCAACTCCATCACGTTTAGGGGTTTATAGTGATGTAACTGCCCATGTCAAGTGTTCACTAACCAGGAACGATGGCGATTCGAATCGGATTCCAACTCAGCTGAGGGGTATTCCCTACACAAACCTCACTCGTTGTCCAGACGAGATATTGGTCACCGAAGACACTACTCGGGTGATTCTCGGAATGGATAGGGCCACATTGTCCGAGAGCCACGACTGCCTGTCCAGTTATCAGGCCTTACATTCGCGCCCTCGTATCGTCCCCCGCCACGCCTTCGACAATGTGCGGCGAATCCACTTCCGGCCCGACCATAGTGTCCCGGCTTCAGGGTCGGAATGACTTATCCTTCCACTTAAGTGCAGGGCATAATTCAACATGACAATGAGGGGCTATACTGTACTTAAAGGACTCCAATACCAACGCATGGGCCCTAGTCGATTTAGCAACAGTTGACCAACATAAACCAGTAGGCCAAGATAAAGTAAACCACCTGTAATCTCGCAGGTGATAATAATCACCCGACTTCTATCGTTCTAATCCAACTAAGCAACTGACTCGAACTCGATAGGTGATATGTGGCAGGATATAGAGCAGGGTAAACAAGGTATAATGCGGCAACGGTTTCACCCAACTCCTATAACTTAATGCAGCATAACATAAAGCAGTAAACAAGTTAGAAGTTA
>DXKC01031872.1:0-20676 GCA_031170775.1 Cymbopogon citratus
CCGGAGGGGTCGCAGCCGCCTGTCGCTCGAATGCGTGGGCGTAGTACAACGCCGTCTCTAGGTCCTGCGGGTGGTGAATCTCGACATCCACCCGGATGTGCTCCGGTAGGCCGCCTACAAAGAGCTCAGCCCGCTGGCGCATAGAGACGTCAGGAGCGTGGCAGGCGAGCGTTTAGAAGCGGTCGGCGAACTCTTGGACGGACATGGTGAAAGGCAGCCGCCCGAGCTCAGCTAGCCGACTGCCATGCAGCGGCGGCCCAAAGCAGAGGCGACATAATTCACGAAAGCGCTCCCACGTCGGCATGCCTTCGTCTTGTTCCAAGGCATAGTACCAAGTCTACGCGCCCCCTCGGAGATGGTAGGATGCCAACCAGGTACGGTTGTACGCTGGCGTGCGCTGTCCATGAAAAAACTAGTCGCACTGATTCAACCAATTCAGTGGATCGACGGTGCCATCGTACATCGGGAATTCCAGCTTGTAGAACTTGGCCTGAGGATCATAACCGAATGGCGGTTGGCCGCCCTGGCCGTAGGGCGTGCTGAATGGCGGCGGACCGCCGTGGCCCCCATAGCCAGACGCGCTACCGCCTTAGGGGAGCGCGCCACCACCGTAGTTGGGGAAGCCACAGTAGGACGGGCCCCCTCCGTGCACGTCCCCAGCGGGCGCTGCGTAGAGGTGGAATGGCTGTAGCTGGCTGCCGTGGAATAGCGGCCCGCTCACGCCACCGTAGAGCACCCCCGATGCGGGCACACCCCCATGGGAGGGACCGAGGCCTGCAGAGAGTGATGGGGGCAGCCAGGGCTGCGTCGATGAGGACGTGGTGATCGGCTGCGATTGGGACAGCCACGGCGGAAGCTGGGACGGAGAGTGCAGGAACTGAATCTGGGTGATCGGCACCCCACCCGGCGGGATTGGTGCTGACGGCGCGGGGGAAGAGTCCGGCGGCATGCCGAACTGGGGCGCCACCACGGACGACACGATCGCGGAGGACGGCGGCGGTGGTGGAAGTTGCGGCTGGGGCTGAGGCGTCGGCTGCACGTAGTGAGACCCGCCCAGGAAGGCGCGGATCTCACCCATCGCGTGGCCGAGGTTGAAGATCGCCTGCGAGACCTCCTACGGCGTGAGGATGGCTGGTGGTCCCGATGGCACTGCGCCATTAGCGGCGATCGTCCCAACAGCACCCGGCAGCGACGTCGAGGGAATCATGGCGCTGGTGGTGGAGGGCGGTAGCGGCGATGATCCGGATGGCAGCGGAGCGGAGGTGGATGGCGCGAGAGGCGGCGAGGACGAGGTGGGCAGAGGGGCCAACATCGAACCAGAGATCGCTGATACCAGGTTGATAGGCAGCTGCTCTCTGTGCCTTGTCGATCGGATCGTGCGGCGGCGAGGCGCCGTGGTCGCACGACAAAGAGAAGGCGGCTAGCGTTTCTGGGAAACTCCCGGCTCCCTGAGGGAAGCCGAGTAATATGATTACTCTTTGCTTAATTCTGTCCACGGGAATTACAACTCCTATATATAGCTAATTGATCTGCTAATTATGGAAATAAGATTATCTCCAAGAGTTGTGCTTTTCTGGTTAGGTATGTTATATATAGATTTTCTGAAGGAAAAAATGAACTCCAACAAATATGCTATATAGTTTTGTAAAATAGCAAACATGCTATCCCTGAAATCTCGGTGGTCATATATATATCTAGCCATAGCCATTTTCTATATGGTTTTGTAAAATAGCAAATCTGTTGTGGATCTCTTCTTTTTTGACAAGTTTTCTATTTTATAAAATAGCTAAACAATGAAATTTGACAATCAAGTTTAGCCAAGCTATTGGAGATGCTCTAACAATTAAAGATAAATATGGGCTTTTAGCCCCTAGCTCCTGCGCCTAATCTTAGCCACTAATGGGCTTCCTCTTGGCATATTGGATGCCGGTGATAACAGGAGCTGTACTGCAAAACTGTATTTGTTAGTGCATTTGTTTATCACGCACATGATTTTATATGTATGTTTAAGCATGTAACAATGAAGCATGACAGTCTCTTGTGATCTTGTCTGATACATTGTTATGCATATGTAGCTGATTAATTAAACATTTGGTATGTCTTTCGCCGGCGTATCTGTCATCAGCGGCGGCGGAGTACTGTCAACACTATCTAGTATCTACCACAGCCACTGCCGCCGCCGTCACCGACAGCGGCTACTACCTCCTTGTGGTTGACGGGTACTAACGCACCAAAGAGACAACCACCACCCCGAACGGCGACTGGATAGAATCGCGGCCTTTCAGAGTCGGCGGCCATCGCTGGCTTATCCAGTACTCCCCAATGGCAGAGAATCCGAGGTGGCTGACTACATATCCCTTAATCTCTTTCTTGATGAGGATAACATCGCAGAAGCTGTAAAGGTGCAGTTCGAATTCAGTTTCGTTGACAAGGCTGATGAGAAGCAGGTGCCATCAGACATCCATGGAAACCTTGTGTGTAACTTCAGTAACAGGACGTTGTGTTTGGGCTACCAACGTTTCGTCAAGAGAGAGGACCTGGAGAAATCGACACATCTCAAGGACGACAGTCTCATCATAAAGTGTAACATCGTCGTCATCAAGGATGCCCATCTCGATACTACTGGAACCAACACTGCACCGTTGGTGCTGGTGCCAGTGCCAGCATCTGATATGCACCGACATCTCAACAGGCTCCTGCAGTCTGCAGAGGGGTCTGATGTGACCTTCGAGATCGGCAGAGAGATGTTTGCTGCACACCGGTGCATACCTGCCTGCAGGTCGACAGTCTTCAAGGGGCTGCTTTCTGGCACAATGAATGCGGACGCGATGGCAGCTGGTGTCATACGCATAGACGACATGGAGGCACGAGTGTTCAGGCTCTTGCTTCACTTCATTTACAGTGACTCGGTGCCGGAGAATATGGAGGAAGAAGATGATGTAATGTGGCAGCACTTGCTTGTGGCGGCAGACAGGTACGATCTCTTCAGACTGAGGCTGATCTGTGAACAGAAGCTGTGCACATACATCAGCACGACTACAGTGGCAACAATACTTGCTTTGGCTGAGCAGCACCATGGCCGAGGGCTCAAGAATGCTTGCTTCGACTTCCTTATCAGGGCTGATGCCAATCTGGAGGATGTACTGGCGCTCGGTGGCTTGGACCGTCTAGCTAGCACCTACCCTTTAGTCCTCAAAGAGCTCATTGCCAAGCTTGTGTCATCTAAGAAGGCTAAGATTGATGTGGACACAGCTTTCGCCGTGGTGCCGGCATCTGATATGCACCTGCATTTCACTCGCCTCCTCGAGTCTGGTGAGGGGACCGATGTCGTATTCGAGGTCAATGGCGAGAAACTACACGCACACCGCTGTGTGCTTGCAGCCAGATCTGCAGTTTTCAGGGCTGAGCTTTTTGGCCCCATGAAGGAGGGCACCACCACAGGTGTCATACGCATAGACTGACATGGAAACCAGAGTGTTCAAGTTGATACTTACTTTTATTTACAGTGACTCAATGCCAGATATGAACGAAGAGGAAGACATGGAGGACAAGGATGACAATGATGTGGACGATGAAGAATTGACGTGGCAGCATTTGCTTGTGGCGGCAGATAGATATGATCTCCAGAGGTTGAGGCTGATGTGTGAAGACAACTTGCGTGGGTACATCAACGCGACCAAGGTTGCGAGCATCCTCGAGCTAGCTGAGCAGCATCATTGCCGAGGGCTGAAGGAGGCATGCTTGGATTTTCTGAACTTCCCTCCTAATCTTCAACAAGTCATGGCGGCCGGCGGTCTCAACCACCTGAGCAGTAGCTGTCCCTCGGTCCTCGTAGATCTCATTGCCAAGCTTGCATACCTGAAGCCTGATAACTGACGAACTCTAATTGGTATGTACTATATACACCAAGCTTCAAAAATGTGTTCCTACATCAAAATATATAAGTATATATCATCGACTAGAAATTTATGCTTACATATATGCTCGAGGTTATGCAGTATTGTGAGTTCATTATTTTCCAGTGAAACTCATTTCCCCACTTCAGGATATGCATGACAGAGTAAGCTCCATCTAAATGCTGGCCAAGTACTAGAGGAAGCAAAATGATATAGCAGTATAACAGTGTTGCAGGTTCAGATTACACCTCAATTTCCCCCTCAATGTACTGATTTGGCGTTTTGTCAGCTTTTATTTCAGTGTGGTGCCATTTTACATGTTGGAACGACTAATCTGCGGCAGAGGTGCCTGCTTGGTACGGCTAAACACTTCTCTTTTCTTATTCTTTATCCACGATTCATGGGACGCTGATTTAATTCATTTATCTCTGCCTCAAAGAATTAAGTACTACTATTGTCACAAAAAAAAAGAATTAAGTACTATTATGTAAATATAGTTGATTTTAACAAGGTTTGGAACAAGTTATCCAAAATGAGTAGTGCAGCTTTCATTCCTAGCGAAGGTTCCGTAGTTATACGCACCAGCCCTCATATCTTTGAAAGAATATTGCGAGTGTCGCGTCTTTTATGAATAAATCTAGTCTTAGAGTTGTCTTAAGTCAAACCTGTCAAACTTATTTTATGCTTTGGCCAAATTTATAGACAAAAGTTAAATATACCAAATGAGCATATTAAAAAAATACAGTTCATGGTGTGTATATTTTTTTTTTCATTAGAATATTTCATGATGTATTTAATGATATTAATTTTGTGTCTTAAATCTATTAATTTTGTGTCTTAAATCTTGATGTGTTTTTAAGTTTAGGGACAAAGTACGACACAAGTTTGCAGCATATTAAGAACGATGTAGACAAATCTCACTATTACTTATCAATGTAGATGTGGAGAATTTCCGTTCCTATATATGTACTAACCTCTTGAGCTTTGCACATCAAAACTATCATAATGGTAGCAAAAATATATTTGCCTCATTCCCTCCGGACGAGCAGCAGCAGTGCTGCCATGGCCAAGGCCACGTTCAGCCTCGTTGAGAGGAGAAAGATGAAGCAAGGTACGAAATTACGTAATTACAGAATTGCTACTGATTTTTAATCCTTCGCCGTTTCGTCGTTTTAAGTCCGATTTGAGTGATTCAAGTTGCGTTAGATTCGTATCGTCATGATGTATGCAGTAGTAGTGTTATTTAACATATCACTAAATTATAGATTTATTTATTTAAATACTAATTTGATTTAGTTAATAATTAATTAATGACCTTTAAATTAAAAGCAACTTAGGGTTAACTCTGTTCGTTTTGTGTTGTGACCGTGTCAATGTTATGCATTAGCAATGATATTCGCCATGTTATATTATTGGTAATTTAGTCTTACTAATTTGGTTAATAATTGTTAGCATATTTTGAATTGTAAAAGCGACTCGTCTTTTATAAGAAGTATTAATATGATTTATGCCAATATCATTGTCTTCATAATTATGACATGCTTAGATCAACCATAGTGCCTACAATGATTTAATTAATTGTTCTCACAAGTTTTATGATTTCCAACATTTATTAATAAACATAAATGATATACATTCTTTATAATTGAAATATGATTAGGTTTATTTACGTCTTCTATAATAAATGCTAGCATGACTAATAAGAATTATAATGTCTTCTCAATAATGACTTGCATAGTTCAACCACTAATGATAAATGCTTTAACTTAGTTTTGGTCATAGGTTTTATGTTTACTAAATTATAGATGTTTAAATGGCATAGGTGACATATCATCATTTATAACTAAACAATGACTTATGTTTAACCTTTCTTATTGAAACATAATTAAAGTTAGATCAACTTTGAGATATTTCTATGAAATGCCAAAGCACTTGTTCTAATAAATATAATAATAACTTAAGCTTATAATTTATCTCTATTTTGTGTTGCTAGTCTCGATAGTTGTGTCCTCTTTAACGATAGCTCTGTTATTGATCGTTCTTACGCTCCCGTGATCGTAGCTTTGCGTTGTGCCGTTTAGTGCCTTTCTAGTTTGTCTTTTGACTGGTGTATTGTTTTTAGTTGTCTATTTTGTTTGTTTGTATTGCTTGGTTGCCACAAATAGAAAACGGTTCGTCAGCACTAAAGAGAATGAGTTGAGGATCGACAAGAGCAATAGAAGCAAGAGATCAGAAGATAGAAGCTAAAGACTTCTGAGCAGCTATACCTTGGAATTAGGCAAGTGCATGCACCATTTGACCATATTGTACATACTCATTTAAATAAGCTTTTATTTTCATGCATGTGTTCTAAATCACCAAACCATAGGGCATAACTAGCCACTTTATCCAAATGCACCTATGGGTCTATGGTAGATAGGAAGGTAGCATAGGTTGCTAATGCTGCTCCACTCACCTTATTACACTTGTCTTTGAATATAAAACTTGATGCTCAAATGATTTTGAAGCTGATAATGGTTATGGCTGCGGCCATGTGGGCATTGTGACAATGCGGGGATGCATCGTTGGAACCAATTCACTTAACTCTTCTGTTGAGACTTGTTATGGAGTGACAACCTGGGACTTCCATACAACTCCATGCTAATGGGCAATGGCTTGACCCAGTAACGGGAACGTTGGGTGGTAGTGGGGTGGCTTACCTAAACTGGTACCTGGACTGGCGGGAATATGGTGACCTATTGTGTATGGTGTGGCCGTGCTGACTCGGAGTAACCAACCATACCCCTAGACATTCCTCCCGGGCTATCCGCTACCATTTAATCTACCGTGGAAAGTCTTGTTGTGACCTCTACCGGCCTGTCTTGGTAACGGGCTAGGGGGTCGGCCTCCCCGGGCAAAAGGGCAATCACATCATGGAGTGAAAGTGTACACCTCTGCACAGAGTATGATCTGATATATCAGCCGAGCTCACGATCAAGAGCGGCCTGGATCCTCACATGATTGAGGAACTTCCGAAGACTATGGAACTTAAGGGTGGATGCTGAGATGTTGTGGGCTCGAGGTGGGTGAAACCTTGAGTGGGGCTTTTACAGGATTGACTTCCTATGTACAGGGTGGACTCCCTGTGTTTTTGGGGTGGACTCCCCATGGTGATGATGTTGTTATTATAATGATGATCTATACATAATCTATCTTAATTGTACTTGAACTATAATTAAGGGATTGGGTTTTATCCACACAGATGATTAGTGTTAGGTTTATCAATAAATGAACCTGATATAATTACTAAAAATGCTCACCTGTAGTCAAAAACCGTGTCAGCTATCTCTTGTTCAGCCTTGCATATCATTATTTTTTTGCCTGTACTTGTTGAGTTCGATATGAACTCATCCTTGCTATTATCAACCACACCAGTGTGTTGGCAAGTGCTGCTCAGTAAAAGGTTAAAGATGATCATGGAGATTTTCTATAAGATTTGCCTAAGGTGTTTGGCATACGGAGCCCCAGTCAACTATCCCTGCTCGATATGGTGCTTGAAGAGAAGTTTTAGCCAACGTTTCGCATTACTCTTATAAGATGTAAGTGTTACTATAAGTATGTTTCTGCTATATTTAACACTGTTTATCTGATAATTTCCATTTTTGTTGTATGTGTGGACTTCCTAGGCACACATATGACGACCCTCGGTCTTCTCTGAAACCAAGGTGTGATAGGAAAGCTATCTCAGCAGGTAGAACAGCTTCCGATCCAAACACCATAAAGTATGGGGACACTCCAGTGCTATGGCAGGGCTGGGTCCTGAGTCCCCAGACCACCGCAGGCAATTCCTTCAGCCATCGATCGGGCCTTTGCTTTTTATTATTGAGATAGACTCTCTCTTTAAGGCTTCAAGGATCATGCCATTGGCACGTTCCGCCTGTCCATTTGCCCGAGGATGGGCTACAGAAACATACTTGACTTTGATGCATAATTTGTCACAAAAATCAAAGAAGTGACTGCTAGTGAAGGTGGAGCCCAGGTCAGTGATAATACTGTTGGGTACTCCAAACCTGTGAATGACTTCATTGAGGAAATCTACCTCTTTCTGTGAGTAGCAGTCTTCAATGGCTTGTATTCAATCCACTTGGTGAACTTGTCCCCCGCATGAGAACGGCCATGAAGAAGGTATGGTCTGTAGTTTATGAGCCGAAACATGGATCTGCTTGGCAAACATCTGGCACTCTAAGCATCTAAGAGCCATGTCCTGGCGTCGACTACTGCCTTGGGCCAATAGAAACCTGCTCGAAAAGCTTTGCCGACCAGCGTTCTGGATGCGGTATGGTTACCACACATGCCCTTGTGAATTTTGACCAGGAGCTCTTTGCCAGCTTCCCGGGTAATGCATTTTTAAGTATATCTTCTCTAGAATTCCTGCGCATCAACTGATTGTCAACTATGATGTAGTTGCGTGCGCACCACATCAGGCGTTCTGCCTTTGGTTTGCCTTCTGGGACGAGATGGTTTAACAGATACTCGATGAACGGTTCCCTTCAATCAGGCTCAGGAGGAGCTGGCTAGTTGGGCAGAACATGGTCTGGGGGTGATTCCTCCATATTGCCATGGTCTGGAGTCTGCTGGTCTAGAGGATTGGCTTCCTCCATTATAGTGTCTTGATCCATGGGCGCAACTACCTGGTCGACAGGTGGCTCTAGAGCGGCTGGAGTGGTTGGCACTTGGGTGATGGAGGGCTCGATCAAATCCTTAATGAAAACCCCAGGAGGGATTCTGGCTCGCGATGAGCTAAGCTTGGAAAGCTTGTCTGCCTCCTTGTTGTCCCCTCAGACCAATGTATGAACTCCAGGCCATAGAACTTGTTCTCCAACTTTTGGATCTCGGCTATGTAGGCATCCATCTTTTCATGGTTGCAATCCCAGTCTTTGTTGAGCTGGTTGATGATTAGAGTGGAATCATCATAGATCAAGGGGCATTTGATACCGAGCTCAACAGCAATGCATATGCCAGATAGACAGGCTTCATATTCGGCGATAATATTAGATGCTGGGAAGTGAATGCGTAGCATGTACCGTAGCGTATCCTTAGATGGAGCGATGAAGTAGACTCCTGGTCTGGCACCGTCGATGCTCATTGATCCGTCGAAGTACATCTAGTGCTCGACACTTGTGTCTGCCGGAGGCAAGGTGATCTCTATCCATTCCATGAGGAAATCAGCCAGGGACTAGGATTTGATTGTGGATCGGCTCTTGAATTCAATGTTGAACTCGCTAAGCTCTAGTGCCCACTTTACCACATGTCCATGGGCGTCTTTGTTGCAGAGCACATCTCCTAACACTGTGTCCATCATCACAGTGATTGGGTGTGCATGAAAGTAATGCAACAGCTTGCGCTTGGTAATCAAGACTACGTAGAGTAGCTTCTGGATCTGGTTGTAGCGCTACTTAGATTCATTTAGAACCTCACTGATGTAGTAAACGGGGCGTTGAACACCATAGGTGTGGCTAGGCTTGCCTCGCTCAACCACAAACACGGTGCTGACCATGTTGTATGTGGCCGCGATGTAGAGGAGCAGGTGCTCATTTGGCTGTGGTGCCGTCAAGACCGGGGGAGAGCATAAGTACTCCTTGAGTTGTGTGAAGGCCTGGTCGGCTTCGTCAGACCACACAAACTTGTCTTGTGCTTTGAGCAGTTTGAAGAACAGGAGTCCCTTCTTGCCCAGTCAAGAGATGAAACGGCCCAGGGCTGCCATGCATCCAGCCAGTTTCTGGACGTCTTTGACACATCAGGGTGGTTTCAAATCTAGAATGTTCTGGGCCTTCTCAGGGCTTGGGCGTATGCCGTCTCAACCGACGATGTTGCCGAACAGTGCTCCTGAGGGTATGCCAAAGATACACTTAGTGGGATTGAGCTTCCACTGATATTTGTTGAGGGCTACAAAAACCCTTTCGAGGTTGTCAATTAGGGATGGGGTTTCCTTCATTCTCACAACCACATCATCAACATATGCCTCTGTAAGACCGTCCTTGATTTCTTTGGCTAGGCAGGTCGTGATAGCCCATTGATACGTCGCCCCTACATTCTTTAAACCGAAAGACATTGTCTTGTAGCAGTAGGCACCGAAGGGTGTGATGAAGGCCGTCTTAGGCTGGTCTGGCTCATAGAGAGCGATCTGGTGATAACCTGAGTAGTGTTGATGGTCAGCAATCTAGGAAGGAAAGCAACTCACAACCTACAGTAGAGTCAACAATCTTGTCGATGCGAGGGAGATGAAAAGCATGTTTAGGGCAGTGTTTGTTGAGATCGGTGTAATCAACACACATTCTTCTTTCTTTAATCTTCTTTTGAACAAGAACCAGGTTGGCTAACCACTCCAGATTGTACACCTCTTTGATAAAACCAGCTGCTAGGAACTTGGTTGCTTCTACCCTAATCACATCCTTTCTATCTCGAGCGAACCGTCGAAGCTTCTGCTTGATGGGCTTGGCGATCTTCAAAACATCTAGGAAGTGCTCGACGAAGTCTCTAGAAACACCCGGCATATCTGTAGGTTTTCATGCAAATATGCTCACGTGCTCCCGGAGGAACTTGACGAGCGCATCTTCCTATTTGGGGTCGAGGCTCGTGCCGATGAGAGCCGTCTTCGATGCGTCATCATCGGTAAGCTTTATCCTCTTGAAGTTACCAGTGGTGCTCGATGCTCGATGGACGGAGTGCTCTAGAATCTCGAGGCCCACAGGGGATACCTCCAGGGCAGCCAGCTTGGTTTTGGCCAACTGATACTTGATGTCCTCGACCTCGGCGGCAGCGTAGGCGTTTGACTCGGTCGTGCGAGCCATAAGGATGCTGCCACGCAGAGAGAGGATGCCCTTCTTGGCCAGCACCTTGAGCATGAGGTACCTATAATGAGGTACTACCATGAGCTTGCAGAGTCCTGGTCTGCCAAGAATGGTGTGGTAGACCCCCTCGAACTCTGTGACAATAAACTCCAGCCACTCAATGGAGAAGTGCTGCGGTGTGCCAAACTGTACAAGCAGGGAGATCATCCCTAAGGGGTATGAGGGATGGCCTGGCATGACTCCCTAGAATGGTACTTAGTAAGGGGTGAGCTGCTCGTCATGCAATCCGAGCTCCTTCCAGGCAGATATGAACAGGATGTTGAGGGAGCTGCCACCGTCAATCAAAACCTTCTTGAACCAATCGTTCTCAATGACTGGATCGAGGACCAGGGGAAGGCATCCGGGTTCTGGAATGTTTGCCCACATGTCCTGCCTAGAGAACGTGATCGGGTGCTCAAACCAGGCAGGTGCTCTGATGTCTGCGACAGTCTTGTCGGCTTTGGAGGTAGCCGCCAAGGTTTGGTCAAGGAGCCGAGCCTTTGCATGTGACTCTTTGCCCACTCATCCGCCAAAGATGACATTGACGTGTCTCTCTGGTTCCTTGTATACATTTCTCCTCTGAGCCTGCTCGTCGTTATCTTCTTCACCGTCTTCCTACACCTTCTCTTTGCCCTTATCATTGTTGTGGGCTCTCTTTGGTGGAGGGTTCATGTGGTTGGCGATCTACCTGCATGTCCTGAGCGTATGACCCTTGCCGAGATGTTGTGGACAGTCTTGGTTGAGGATTTTCTCCAGATCCTCGGGCAAATCACGCTTCTATCCCTTGATAGCGTTGACATAGTTCCCACCACCACCATCGCTGTTTCGGTTTCGGTCGTTGCCCCTGTAGTTTTGGCGATCCCGACGGTCATCGTCGCGCTCCTAACCATTATGGCCATCGTTGCGCTGGTAACCAGCTAGGTCATCTCACCGGTCATCACGGCGGTCGTCTCGATGATCATCACGGCAGTCATCATGGCGGTCGTCACGGTAATCACCATCATGATCATGATCTCGATCATCATGATGGTTGTTGGGGTTTCTGGCTCATGGTATGTCAGGGTCATGCATGCCATCATCAACGAAAGCCTGCTCCTTGGCAATTCTGAACATCTCGTTAGCAGTTCGTGGTCGTCATTTGAGCAATTCCTTGCGTAGATCCTGGCTTCGTTCCTCTCAGCAACCTTGCATGAACAAGGTGATAGAATCAGAGTCAGACACGTCACGACACTTCAAGTAGGCGTTCGACCAGTGGTGGATGTAGGCGCGTAGTGACTTGAAGTTGTCGATCAGCATCTGCTTTATCTGCCTCCAATTGTATATGGAGCCGTCGGGTTGGCGTAGAAGCCATGAAAGAGCCATCGTGCCAAGCATGCATGGCAGATAGTTAGCCATGACTCGATCACCCCACCGGCTGCTGAAATGGCTGTCTCAAATAGCATGATCCAATGCTCTGGGTCGTCATACCCGTTGTACATGTGAATTTCGCTTCCTAGGTAGAAACTGATGGGCCAGACCACGCATTTGAGGTCATGTGAGTATGGGCAATAGCCGCCTTTAGTGTGATGCTGGGCATATCTCTCCTTGAGGAACTCGCGAAGGTCATCTACATGCGACTGCTCGACGTTGTGGTCGCGATAACGCCGCCATCCGCCTCTGTATTGGTCATGGCGAGGCGGAGCTCGACTATCCTTCCCATGAGGAGCGTGTTGCTCAGAGTGTTGGTGATTGTTGCATCCTCCTGGGGGTGGTCTGTTGTCACGGGGGCCTCGGTTGACTAAATTGTCACCCCCTCCTTCACGATGAGGTACCCGATTGGATGGATGTGGACGATTGCTGTGCCAGCTGTGTGTTGCAGCTTAGGAAGCATCACGCATGTCGTGGACTTGCTCCTTTGTTGCCTTGAGGTGTTGAAGGGCCTCTCGAATCTCTGGTTTTTGGTTAGGCAAACCTTAAAGAAGCTATTGAGTAGCCGCGATGTTGGCGCTTGGCGTCAGATAGATGCGTGGGCCTCCCACTTGGTCGAAGTATGCCCCCAAGTTGTGTGGAGGTATGTGATTGCCATGTCTACTAGCCTCTCTATTGTGGCTGCTCCCTTCTGGTTGCGGGTGTTGTGGGTTTTCTCGCTCTACGAGGCAACGTTGTTCCTTCTCTATGTTGCATGCTTCACGCAACTGTCTTTGCGCGTATGTCTCGTTCACCGCAGGTGGCTCATCGTCGCTGACGTGCAACATAGTGTGCCCTATAGGGATGTGATGCCTGGGCGGTAGTAGGGTTCTGTCTGCCATGAAGGCTTGAACCTCTTGGTGAAGTCAGATTCAGCCGAGAGCGTATCATTGTCGGAGAGCTGTAGAACCCCCATCCTTCGCCCAGAGCTGGGATTGCTTCACTGGGATCTAGGGTTGCGATGACTGTGGATGACTAAGCATCCTCAATAGGTGTTATATCCACCATGTTGACCATCAAGATTGGATCTGCAGATTGGATCTTGATGGGCTCTAAACTCGTGACATGGTCGGTCTCCTAGATCTTCTTGAACAATGTTGGAAAGTGCTGCTCGTACGTCACGGCGATGTTCTTCAGTCCATAAGGGTACTGTGCTGGTGTGGTCGATACCGAAGTGCTCGGACTCTATGGTCAGCGATGCACCTTGTCTGTAGAAGGTGGTCAGAACGCAGCCAAGATCGGATCTGGGCGGTGCGACTGGTCGGTAGTGCGACGAGGGTGGTCGGTGGTGCGACGAGGGTGGTCGGTGATGCGATGCTTTAGAGCCATAGCCAGAGTTGGATCTGGGCTGTGGCGGTGGTCGGCAATGTGACGAGGGTGGCCGGCGATGCGACGCTTTGGAGCCACGGTCAGAGTTGGATCTGGGCGACGGGACTAGTCGGCGGTGCGACGCTATGCTACGGCCAGAGTTGGATCTGGGTAGTGGGGTGGTCAGCGACGTGATGCTTTGGAGCCACTGCCAGAGTTGGATCTGTGTGGCAAGAGTGGTCGGTGGTGCGATGTTGTGCCGCGGCCAGTGTTGGATCTGGGCGATGGGGGTGGTCGATGAGTTGACCGGTTGGTGAATACTGACGGTGACGAACAACAGTGAACCCATCCTAAGATAGATCAGATCGAATAGATTCAACTAAGGACAGGGTATCATCTAACCTTTCGAACTGCTGATCGATGAGATCGATCAGATCGGAATTGTCGATCTTCTTCCCCTGGTAACAGGGAAGCTACCGCCGAGTTGGAGAAGCGATCAACCCCGGGGTTGGTCCTGAGAGTTGTCGGTGAAGCCATCGAAGAAGCCAGCTACACCTCCTCCATAGCCGTGGCGGTCCTTAAAACGCCGCCGGTCCAGATGATCGAACCGAAGGTGATCGAGTGCTCAGCGCCGAAGTCCATGGAAGCCAGGAAAGTTACCATCTCGATCGACTCAAGCTTCAGATGCGCTCCCCCTACCTGGTGCGCCACTATCGATGAAAGATGGTTGGCAGTCCACCACGGGGCTACCCTTGGCGGTTATTTAGGCATGGTGCAAGCTAAAACTAGCGATCGAGCATGACGCAAGACGGGACAAGAGATTTATCCAGGTTCAGGCCACGGATTGTGTAATACCTTATGTCCTGTGTCTTTGTGGATTGTATTGCCTTGATTACAAGATGTCCCTATAGGGTTCCTCCTGCCGCCTTATATAGTCGGGGGACAGGATTATAGATTCTAAGATTATGATATGGGATAATTACAATCTTACATATCCAGGAAAGATATGGGATTCCTATTATCTAGAGTGCCTTGCGTGGCAAGGCGCCTCCTTGTGTCCGAGCAGGGCTGCCGACCATGCTTGTTGGCGTCCTTCGGGCTCGAACATAATGTCTTGGGCCTCCAGAGAACATGGCCCAAAACAAGCCATGAGGGTATAGGGGTTAATACACCCATAGAGATTATCCATACCTATGGCTTGGTGGCACCTAGCCCTACCCCTTGAGCGATGAGTGCATGGTGGATGAGGAGGTATCCCATGGACCTTGAAGCGTCCATAGAGATAGCCTCATCACCCTCTTCAACATCTTGGTGTGAGGGGCCTCCTTGCTCTATTTGGGCGGCTTGCACCATCCTCTTTGTCACCCTACGTGTCCCTGCAACATTTTAACTTGCCACTCGGCCTAGTTAGATGGTCAGTGTGCGAAGCCCATACAACCGACGTCTCTCACATGGGAGAGGAATTTCGGTTGCATAGCCCAGATAAATCATTTTAAGTTCACCATTTGGATCTCTTTTGAGCATATTAGCAGCAACAAAAAAGTTCTCATCTATTACACTTCTAACATACCTAATGTCTTCAAAATGATGTGATTCAAATAATCCAAATGCATCGGCTAGTCGAGTAATGAAGGATGTGAAATAGATAGGTTGCCCATACTCAATAGAGCTAAGGCAATAGTTCACTAGCAATTTAGTAGGAGAGACTTTGATTTTATGAACCATGGCATAGAGTAACTTAAGTTCATCATCTATTAAAGTGTCAATTCTCATGCCAGGATACAAAGTGCACATGATCTAGAAGTCAAGAAAGCGTAAGGTTGGGTTATGAATTTCAATGGGTGTAGGATTAGGGCAATCATTTGAACCAGAAATTGTTTTTTAAAATTCATATTTGTCAAACACCCTAGTGGCATGATCTAAATCAGGTTCACATTCATGTTCACACCCTAAAGTAGTGTTCAACATACTATAAGTTAAATTATGCTCCTCCCCATGCATGCAAAAAGATATTCCATTGTTTATTAGTTGTAGGGTGTATAGGAATTCTTTAGCAAGCAATTCTTTTTAAAATTCATGAATTTGCCAAAGGCTACCCCAACTAATTGCTTTAAATACCTTATCAAATTCAATATCCATACCTATACGGGCCAACAGGTCTGGATCAATGATGCTTGTGTGTAGGAAATGACTCTCTCGAAGGATGTAGTACCTTTGCATCTCTTCTCAGCTCAGCATGAGGCCACTTCAAGTTCTCTCATCCTTGGTGGAGGCTCGTAGGGTACCATCCCATGATAACCATCTTCTTCCTCCCTCCTTCCATGAGTGTGGTGAGAGCCTTGAGAAGAGCTCTCACCCTTCTTTAACTTCTTGAAGGACTCGAGGATGCACTTCTTAATCTTACTACACAAATAAAGCAAACCAAGCTCCTCCTACTACTACTATGCAAGGGAAATATTTTTGGTTTTTTTGAGGATTACTACTAAACTAAACTTGAGAAAGATCTTGTAACAAAGAGAGAAGAGAAAAGATTGTGAGCTTGAAATGATTCTGGTGGTTTTGGGTGTGGAGTTGAGCTTACAATGCAGGGGTATTTACAGGAGAGAAGGACAAGGGGTGGACCCACAAAGTAGGGGTCGGCCGACCCCCCAAAAAAGCACTTTAAACATAGATTTCAGCTTTATACAGGAAACCATGCAGCATGTTTGCAAAACTTTTAAGAGTTGGTCCAAAGTGGGGGTTGGCCGACCCCCATCCTAGGCCTACTTTCACTTTAAACATTGTGTCATTGAGTGACTAGAGAAGTAAAGGCTAGGTGTGGACCAAAAGTTATGAAATTTTCTGAGATTCCCTTGTTTAGTGCTTGGCGAAAGGTAAAAGATGAATGGCAAAAGTAGAGACATGGCTAAAGTGATTCCCATGGACCATGGGGCACTAAGGCATGCCTAGGTGACCACTTTGCAAAATTTGAGCTGGTTGTTTGGTCCTAAAAGAATCCAAGATGAAAAGAGCATCTTATGATTAAAGTGATGAACTAAGACACCATTGCTTTTCAGACTTTGGATAGTGTTTTGAGCATAGGATTCTAAAGTGATGTAAATGGGGGACAGCAGGCTGCTCATGGGTCCAATGTACTAACCCCCACATGGAAGCTCCAAGAGCATCCAAGTGCTGTACAGGATCCTATGTTACTAGCAAAGATGAAATGAGTGGAGGTGGGCCCACTGGTGGGGTCGCCCGACCCCACCTTGGGTGCTCCAGCAGGTCAAAGTTTTACTACAAGTTTTTCTTAAGATTTTATTTGCTATGGCTAAGTATTTTGTTGAAAGGAAATATGCAGAATTGAAACTAAGGATGCAATTAAAATTGAAAAGTAAGAATCGAAATGCAGAAAGTAAATATGAGATAACTACTGATTTACCTTATCAGCAAGGGCTCTATATTTTAGATCCATAGAGCAGGACCTCTCCTTCCTGATCATTCTTTGGGTGCTTCAAATAGTCCTGAGATAGGGACCTTGATCGCACCTCCTTCTCCTGTCATACTTGCTTGATGTTGATTTCTGGTTCAGTGGGTTCTTCTTCTTTCACTTCGTCCTTTTTGGATGACTTACCTCTCTTGTTTCTTCAGCGTCGGTTGTAACGAGGTTTGATCGAAGGTTCCTTGTCCTTCACTTGCATGTTAGCTTTATAACCATTGAATGGACATTTTACCTTCCATCCTGGGAACTGAAGATGGATCTGGCCAGACCCCACATAGATGACAGCGTTAACCGTGTTGAGGAATGGCCTTCCTAGGATGATGGAGACGTCATTGTTGTATCCCATATCCAAAATAATGAAGTCAGCAGGGACGTAGTCATCTTGAACCTTGACCAGTATGTCCCTTGCCAGCCCCTCAGGGAACCTAATCGTCTGATCTGCCATCTGCAAACAAACAAATGTGGAGTGCAAAGGCCCCTAGCAAATTATCATAAGTTACATTGGCCATGATGTCGATACCCAATCCAAGGTCATAGAAGGCGTTATGGAAGATTTGTGGTCCGATCTCGCAGGTGATGTTCGGTAGGCCTGGGTCTTCCTTCTTGGTGATGAAGGGTGGATCAAGGAGATAGCTCCAGTTGGACTATATCGGAGGCTTACCGAACCTCATAGTTATTAATTTAACTCCTTCAATTGGGTTCTCAGGTTTCCCTAGGATCTTACCTTGCTCGAAGGATGGGACAGCTGCTGCTAATTGAGCTAATTGTGTTTCTAACATTCTATTAAAGCTCAATTGATTCTTCATAGCAGAGTTAAAGGTATCCAACTTTTCACTTAAATTTTCAAGAATCTTATCATTAGCCATCATTTTCTTATTAATGCTATCATGGATTTTAGATTGGCCTAAGACAAGATCTCTAAGAGAAGGTTGGTTACCAAAAGAATTATTGAATTTATGGTTGTAACCATTACCTTGATTTCCTCAGTAGAAGGGGCGTGAGTTCCATCCTTATTGTTGTTGTTGGGGCCAGTACCCATTGTTTTTGTTGATGATGAAGCTCACTTCCTCCTTTGTTTTGGAACAATTGTTGCCCAAATGATCGTCTCCTCCGCACACTTCGCACCATGGATCAGCTTCAATAGCTCGTGCGGTGGCATAGGGTTGAATGGCCTCTTGCTTGGAACTTTCTTCCATCTTCTTCATTAAGAGGTCCATTTTAGCTGAGAGCATGTCCACTTCATTGAGGGCGTGGACACCTCTCTTCTTTGGTTGGAGGCATTCCTCATTCCATCCTTAATTTGTAACCATTTTCTCAATGAGGTCCTTGGCATCCTTGACATTATATTGCAAGAATGCTCCTCCAGCGGCAGCATCAATGTGACTACAGGCCAAACTGATCAGGCTATGGTAGAAACCTTGGATAAGGAGCCATTCCTCTATCCCATGATGAGGATAGGCGCAAATGTACTCCTGCAGACGTTCCCATGCTTCAGGAATCGTCTCATCCATTTGCTGTTGGAAGCTATAAATCTTTTCATGAAGGGCGCTGGACTTGCCCATCAGAAAGAACTTCTTCAGGAACACATTAGTGCACTTCCCCCATGTGGTGACTTCACCCTTGTTGGCGTAGAACCATTGCTTCGCCTTTCCCAATAATGAGAATGGGAAAAGGCGGAGACGGATGGCGTCTGCAGCAACATTCTTGATGATGAAGGTTCCACACACCTCTAGGAAGTGTTGTAGATGGGCATTGGTGTTGGGAATATGCCCCAGAGGTAATCATAGAGATGATGATATTCCAATTGTATCTATGAATATTGTATTGTGTTCAATGAATATCCATTGTAGACAACTTGTATTGATTAGCAATTATGTGAATTGTTTGTGGAACTCATTTACTTATATGGTTATTCTAATATTGTCCCTGGTCGGCATTCTTATGAGAACATACACTTGAATATTGGACCAGCACATGTATTAGTTGATGACTATGTTTCATAAGTCATAGACATGGAGGTGTCAAACTAACAATGTGAGCACATGTATGACATGTAGGCTAGACTGACCCAACATGAGAGTGTCTTTATTCATGTCATGTACATATGTCCTTAGACCTAAGATTGTTGTATGTACTCAAGATGTGAAACGGCCTACTTAGGGACTGTCAAACACTGCTCTGTAACAAAGCAGTTATAAAGGTGGTCTTCGGGTGCTCGAGAAACATGCTGTGAGACATAGACAGTCAAGATGGAATTTGCCCCTCTCCACATGAGAGAGATATCACTGATCACTCAAGTGATTGAATCAATAAATGCATGGCCGTGCTTGGGTTAAATGTTAACCCATGAGTTGAATCATATATCATGTGGCAAAGGGAATAACATGTACATGGTTGGTAGTGGTTCGTCTGATATAATCATTACGTGCACATAGGAGTTGTCACGCCTTGCTAGAGGCCGTTGTCAACTATTGGGAGAGTAGGAGTACTGTTGACACCAGAAGTGGCAAACGGATATACCGCAAGCGTACGGTAGTCAATGTAGCCTTCACCGGGAGTATTCCAGGTATTGTAATTTCCACGGGGAACGTGAAGTGCTCCAACTAGAGTTAGGATTGTTAGGTGATGATCAAAGGGTTTCGGATAATAGGATAGAGAGGTCTAACTAGTATTAACGTCTAGTCTTAGTTTTTAAATATAAATAAGGTGATTGGTTATGCACCTCACTCTTTACTGAGGGCGGTACCCGAAAAGGTGGATTGAGTTAATGAGGTTTTTCACCTCCCTGTCACCTAAGTAACTACCCTGCTCAGCCCAACTATTATTTGCAACTTGCCTACAATAGATGTAAGGAACTCTAAGCTCTAGCAGAATCTGTCACCTTAACCACTAGGCGTCTACACAACTACAGCAAGAAGTCCACACTGGTAAGAAGTAGTCTAGACACCATGTCTACACTAGATCTCACTACTCTAAGTTTAGCTAGAACTAAAAGCACTCAAGATCAAGCAATGTGCCAGTAAAGTATTATTATACTTAAAGAACTAGACCAGAATGTAAATACTAGAAAGGCTTAGATGTAAGACTTACAAGAAGACTCGCATCCACTGAGGTGCTCCTTGAAGAAGGCTCCCGACAAGCCGGGACTTCTCCTTGGAAGCTCCTCACTCCCTTCCTTCTTCTCTTACACTAAAGCTACTAGAAGTAGGCTTTCTCCTAAGATACATGACTCTAAAGTGAAGAACTAGGGGGTATTTATAGGGGGAGATGGAGTAGGGACTACTCCGGTGCCATGTCATCGATTCGCGTGAAGTCTATCCTCCTCCATTGGATCAAACCGAGCTCCCAACCGACTTTGGATGGACGGTAGAGATATCTCTGATATGTGGAAGCATGCACCATGTCAGTGGAGGAGCACCAACCTTGGTACCCCTCAATATGGGGGTCGGCCGACCCCCTTATGACAGGTTGGGCCCACCTCCAGGGTCTAGAGGGCATCCTTATGTCAGTGGAGTGTAGGGGACATGTGGGTCCCACATAATAGGGGTCGGCCGACCCCCACATTGTGGGCCCAGGGTGTCAGCCCTGTCCTACTTAGCCTTCTTTCCATGAATGTGAAGCTCTCTTGGTGAATTGCATCACTGAGTTGCTGAATCATCTTATATTCTTGGCTTCT